>PVJD01005400.1:0-116549 GCA_004026545.1 Mormoops blainvillei
TATGAAGGAAAGTTAAGTTAGTTCTCCTTAGGAGGTTAGGGATGGTTTCATAGAAGAGTTAGCCTTTGACTTGAGCCTTGAAAATTGAGTTGAGATTTGATAAAGAAGATGCAGGGAAGGATATTCCAAGCTGATGGAATCCCACTATCAGAAGCACGTATGTATGGAAGTGAATACCATTTTTGGTTTTTTGGTTTTCCCTTTGATAATGTCGATTTATATAGTTGTATCGCTTGAGCACATTGTGTGTGCAGCTACTTGTGGAGGCTGGTGAGCCTGAGTCTGGAAGTGGGAGTCAAGTGCTGAATGGCAATGATACTCACTACTTTGTCCCTGGATTTTGTTTGTAGAGGATAATGGGGAAAACATGATAGAGTAAACTTCTGTTACAGACTGAATGTTTGTGTCTCTCTCATTCATATGTTGAAATCCTAAACCCTCAATGTGATGTTATTAGAAGGTGGGACCTTTGGGATGTAATTAGGCCATGAGGCTTGAGCTGTCATGAATGGGATTAGTTAGGGACCTCATAAGAAGAAACACAAGAAAATTTCCTTCCTGTTTCTGCTCTCCAATATGTGAGGATACAACGAGAAGTTGTATTTTGTTATAGCAGCCTGGGCTCACTAAGACACCTTCTGTTTCCAGGCCTGGCTCTTACACTTGGAAAAGTCGAGGATTGGGGAACTAGCAGACATCCTATGGAGCATCGTACAGTTTTTCCACAGGGTAAAGTCTTGATTATGCAGGAAATCATTAGTAAATCTAATATCTAAATATCTCTAAAATGAAATTGTATCTTATAATTTCAAACTCTCTCCTTCCCTGACTTTGTTTAACTTAAAAGAAAAATCCATTCATTTGTCTTCTGTTTATACTGCACCCTCCTATGCCTTTCAGTTGAAGGGAAAATGATCAAATGGTGGCTCAGAGAGGAAGCAAGAATTCTGGAAACCCACAGACTGAATATGATAGTTTGCTGATGAATGAAAGGGGATAGGTTTATCAGACCAGAAGTATGGCTCAATAATGTATCTCTGATCACTCTTCAAAGAGGTTAGGAATCATAATGATTCTCCCTATACATTGGTTATTTGCAAGATCCTTTAAACATAGGTTCTTGCTATAAAAAACAATGCTAGATTTATTAATAAAGCTGAAGTGTTCCTTGAGGAGGACTGACTGCATTCGTTAGTGCCAACTATTAATACTTGTGTTACAAAGCAATTTGCCTATGAAGTGAGTATTTAAATGAAGGGGCTACTTATTTATAGCAGTGCAGTAGTAATTGTAATTAAAATGTATGTCAAATTTATAGACAGAATCATACATTGTTTTTCAAACATGCTAACATAATTAGACTAATTTTTTTTATAATAAAAAAAGTAATGAATGAGAGTTTAGACAATTTCCCCTGGAAATAGTTATAGTTGAGGCTTATTGCACTTGGGGGTCAGGTTCCTAATTCAGTAGATAAGGCAAAATTAACTGTGGCAGAAACTACTATTTGCCTACCCAATATCCACTTTCCCCTTTCCCTTAGTGACAGAGATTGTTTTCTGAATGTGCTTATCAAAAACTATCATTCTCAGCTTCCTTTTTAGCTAGGGGTGGTTAATGAGATCTAAGTGGACCTTATTAGGAAAGTTATTTAAGATTAGACAGACTGATGGTGAAGGTCCATATTGCCCTCTAACTCTCAGATTCCTTGCCTGGAATCTGAACTTGATGGTTGGAGTTCTAGTAGTCATTTTGGACCACAAAATGACCTTAAGGACGATAGTCAGTACTAAGGATGCTGGAGCAAAGATATGAGCCTGAGACCTTGGTGACACTTAAGGCCATTACATAATCTCTGCATGCCATTGCTAGACTACTTTCTCATGAGGGGGTACTTTTGTGTTTTTAAAAAAAATACTTTATTTATTTTATTTTTAGACAGAGGGGAAGGGAGGGGGAAAAAGAGGGAGAGAAACATCAATGTGTGGCTGCCTCTCGTGCACTCCCCTACTGGGGATCTGACCCACAACCCAGGCATGTGCCCTGATTGGAGAATGGAACTGGCGACCCTTTGGTTCGCAGGCTGGTGCCCAGTGTACTGAGCTATACCAGCTGGGGCTTGTGTTTTTAAAATGGTATAGTTGAGTCTCTATTATTACAGGCTGAGTGCACTTACTGATACAATGTTGTGTAATCAAAATTACCTTAAAAATAACCTGGGAAGGTGTCATGTTAGAAACCAAGAAATCTTTCAAGAAGCCAGTTTTGCCTTCAGCACTAGAACACATTACTATTCCTATAGTTGAACACTGTGTTTACACATAACCCAGTGACATTATCAGACTATTTAATACACATATCTTAAAAGACTTGAAGGAACAAGAGAGTCACATTTTCTATACACCATTCACTCAAAGTGCAGGCTCATTGAATGACGTGGGTTATGTTGCCAGATTTAGCAGATGAAACAAAATAGGAAGTCCAGTTAAATTTGAATATTAGATAAACAACTATTTTTTTAGTATAAGCATGATCCTTGCAATAATTATACTATACATTTTTATTTTTACCTGAAATTCAAATTTAACTTGGTGTTCAATATTTTATTTGACACCAATAAATGGGAGACAGAATTGTTAACATTATTTAAATGATGATTCATCTTTCACTATTTCTGCCATTTCTTTCTTTTTTGTTCCTGTAATATAGATGAATTTGTGTAAGTTAAAAAACAATTAACATTGTCATTAAGGTTCCAATGCTGATGAAGGAGGAAAAACACAAGAATATAAACAATATTATTCCTTTTTATGTAAATTTCAAAACAAGGAAAAATTAAGCAGTATATTTTTCTCTGATTTCTTAAAAATTATTTATTTTTAATCTTTTAATTACAATTTACATTGAGTGTTATTTTGTATTGGCTTCAGGTGCACAGCAGTGTGATTAGACAATCATATACTGTACAAGTTTCCTCCTGATATTTCTAGTATCCTCTTGGAACAATACATAGTTATTGCAATATTATTGACTATATTCCTTATACTTTACTTTACATCCCCATGACTATTATATAACTATCAACCTGTACATCTTAATCCCTTCACCCCCTCACCCAGTTCTTCAACCCCCTCCATTCTGGCAATCTTCAGGTGACTCTCTGTGTCTACGAGTCTGTTTCAGCTTTGTTTGTTCATTTATCTTGTTCTTTAATTTCCACATATAAGTGAAATAATATATTTGTCTTTCTATGTCTGACTTATTTTACTGAGCATAGTACCATCCAGGTCGATTCAAGCTATCACAAATGGTAGGGTTTCATTTCTTTTGATTATTGAGTAATATTCCACTTTATATACGAGGTCTGTCCAGAAAAACTCCAGTCACTGTTCAAATAACAAGAACATTTTGCACGACATCCATATAACCAGGCAGCTGAGGAGAATGGACTAGAATGCACATGCATGAACAACGACAACTTCACTGTACTAGTCAGTGGGGGTGATAGGTGCCGTTGAGTGAGTACATGTACTGTGTGGCCATTGCATTCATAATTATTGAGTAGAGCAATGAATCTGCATCAAATTTTGTGTTAAGCTTGAATATTTCTCTGTGGAAACTATTTGGATGACTCAGAAGGCTACAGCTATGGGCAACTGGTGATTGGCAGCTCCCTCACAACAATGTGCCCATTCATGCATCGTGTCTCCTGCAGAATTTTTTGGTGAAACATCAAATCGACCAAGTGACTCAGCCCACTTACAGCCCAGATGTGGCATCCTGTGACTTCTGGCTTTTCCCAAAACTAAAATCGCCTTTGAAAGGGAAGAGATTTCAGAGCATCGATGAGATTCAGGAAAATACGACAGGGTAGTTGATGATGACTGGGAGAATGGTGTGAGGTGCCAAGGTGCCTATATCAAAAGGGACTGAAGTGTCATTGACCTCTGTACAATGTTTCTTGTACCTTGTATCTTCAATAAATGTCTCTATTTTTCATATTACATGGCTAGATACATTCTGGACATACCTAATATACACACCACATCTTCTTTATCCAATTATCTTAGGTTGTTTTGATATCTTGGTTATTGTAAATAAAACTACAATAAACATAGGGGTACATATATTGTTTCAGATTAGTGTTTTAATTTTCTTCATATAAACACCTAGAAATGGAATCACTAGGTCATAAGGCAGTTCCACTTTTAATTTTTGAGGCCCTTCTATAATATTTCTAATAGAAGTGGCACCAATCTGCATTCCCACCAACAATGCATGAGTGTTCCATTTTCTCCATACCCTTGTCAACACTTGTTCATTGATTTACTTTCTTTAATTTAATCTTTATTGTATCTTTTCCATTACAATTTAGTCCTCTTTTTTAAGTATATTTTCTTGGTTATGTTATTACAGTTGTCCCATTTTTCTCCCCTTTATTCCCATCCACCCTGCACCCCCCTTTGCACCAGCATTCCCCTCTCTTAGTTCATGTCCATGGGTCATACATATAAGTTCTTTGGCTTCTCCATTTCCTATGCTATTCTTAACCTCCCCCTGTCTATTTTGTTCAATATACGCTTCTTATTCCCTGTACATTTACCCCCATTCTCCACCCTCCTCCTCCCCACTGATAACCCTCCATGCAATTTCCATTTCTCTGATTCTGTTCCGGTTCTAATTGTTTGCTTACTTTGGCTTTATTTTTAGGTTCGGTTGTTGATAATTGTGAGTTTGTTGTCATTTTACTGTTCATAGTTTTGATCTTCTTTTTCTTAGATAAGCCCCTTTAACATTTCATATAATAATAGTTTGGTGATGATGAACTCCTTTAATTTTACCTTATCTGGGAAGCACTTTGTCTGCCCTTCCATTCTAAATGACAGCTTTGCTTGATAGAGTAATCTTGGATGTAGGTCCTTACCTCTCATGACTTTGAATGCTTCTTTCTAGCTCCTTCTTGCCTATAAGGTTTCTTTGGAGATATCAGCTGATAGTCTTATGGGAACTCCTTTGTAGGTAACTGTCTCCTTTTCTCTTGCTGCTTTTAAGATTCTCTCCTTATCTTTAATCTTGGGTAATGTAATGATGATGTGCCTTGGTGTGTGCTTCCTTGGGTCCAAGTTCTTTGGGACTCTTTGAGCTTCCTGGACTTCCTGGAAGTCTATTTCCTTTGCCAGATTGGGGAAGTTTTCCTTCCTTACTTTTTCAAATAAGTTTTCAATTTCTTGCTCTTCCTCTTCTTCTTCTGGTACCCCTATGATTTGAATGTTGGAACATTTAAAGTTGTACCAGAGGTTCCTTAGACTCTCCTCATTTTTTTGAATTCTTGTTTCTTCATTCTGTTCCAGTTGGATGTTTATTCTTCCTTCTGTTCCAAACCTTTGATTTGAGTCCAGTTCCCTTACCTTCACTGTTGGTTCCCTGTATATTTTTCTTTATTTCACTTTGCATAACCTTCACTTTTTCCTCTATTTTGCAACCATACTCCACTATTTCTGTGAGCATCCTGATTACCATTGTTTTGAACTCTGCATCTGATAGGTTGGCTATCTCTTCATCACTTAGTTTTATTTTTTCTGGAGTTTTGATCTGTTCTTTCATTTGGGCCATATTTCTTTGTCTCAGAGCACCTGCTACATTGTAAGGGGTGGAGTCTTAGGTATTCACTAGCAGGACAACCTACTTGACAAGGTTATGGTGCTGTATGTGGGGGAGGGGTCAGAGAGGCAACAATATGGCTTACTTGGCTCTGGGCTGGTTTTCAATCATTCCCCTCGCTTCCCACAAGCAAATTGGGCCCTTTTGGTGATGGTTCCTGGGTCGGTGGGATTGTGTATGTTCTAGGACCCTGAGGGTGCCTCCAGTGAGCTCTCCTGTGAGACTGGGGGTTTCTCCTGCCACTACAACCTGAACAGGTTTTATAGCTAGAGGTTTTGAGACTTTCTTTCCCTGGGAACCCTGGGTTGTGCAGTCTGTCTCACTCCCTAGTTGATTCTCCCAGTTTATCTGCATGCAAATGTGGGACCACCTAGTATGCCAACCACTGTCTTGCTGTGTGTCTTCCTCAGCTGCCCACCACTGCTCTTCCTATCTCTTAGGATGAATGTTTCTTCTTTAACTCCTTGGTTGTTGGACTTCCATACAGTTTGATTTTCTGGCAGATCTGGTTGATTTTTGTTTTTAAATTTGTTGTTGTCCTTCTTTTGGTTGTGGGAGGAGGTAAAATGTATCTACCTATGCCTCCATCTTGGCCGGAAGTCCATTAAGTCCTCTTATAGACCCCTTCACCCTGCAATGGTCACACTGTTGTCCATATCCATGAGTCCTTTTCCTTTTTGGTCAATCCCTCCATCCCCAACTCCCCTGCCCCAACTAGCTGTCATCTGCTTTGCATCTGTGAGTCTGTTTCTGTTTTGCTTGTTAGCTCAGTTTGTTCATTAGATTCCACATATGAGTGAAATCATAGGGTATTTGTCTTTCTCTGACTGGCTTATTTCATTTACCATAATGTTCTCCAGGACCAACCATACTGTTGCGAAGAATAAAGTTTCTTCTGTTTTATGGTTGAATAGTGTTCCATTGTGTAAATGTCCCATAGTTGTTTTATCCACTCATGTATTAATGGACACTTGGGCTGCTTCCATACCTTGGTGATTGTAAATAATGCTGCAATGAACATAGGGGTGCTTATGTTGGTTCGAATTACTGTTTTGGGATCCTCCATGTATATTTCCAGAAGTGTGTCAAAAAGCAGATCCATTTTTAATTTCTGGAGGTATTTTCACACTGTTTTCCACAGTGGCTGCACCAGTCTCCATTCCCACCAACAGTGCAAAAGGGGCCTGTTTACTCCATATCCTTGCCAGCACTTATTGTTTGTTGATATATTGATGATAGTTATTCTGACAGGCGTGAAATGATATCTCATTGTGGTTTTAATTTGCATTTCTCTGATGATTATGATGTTGAGCATCTTTTCATATGTCTATTGGCCATCTGTATGTCCTCTTTGGTGAAGTGTCTATTCAGGTCTGTTGCCCAATTTTTAATTGGGTTTTTTGTTTTTTTGGTGTTGAGTTTTGTAAGTACTTTATAAATTTTGGGTATTAACCCCTTATCAGATGTATTGGTGAATATGTTCTCCCATTCTGTAGGTTGTCTTTTTATTTTCTTGGAGTTTTCCTTTGTTGTGGAAAAAACTTTGTAGTTTGATATACTCCCATTTGTTTATGTTTTTCTTTTGTTTCCCTTACCTGGGGAGATATATCTGATAAAAATTTCTACAGTCAATGTCCAACATTTAACTGGCTTTATTTACTTTTTTGATTTTTATGATTTTGGGACTAACATTTAAGTCTTTGATCCATTTTGAATTTATTCTTGTGTGTTGTGTAATAAGGCAGTCAATTTCACTTTTCAGCATGTATCTGTCCAATATTCCCACCATCACTTATTAAATAAACTATCTTTAGCCCATTGTATGTGCTTGCTTCCTCTGTCCAATATTAATTGACTGTAAAGGTGTGGGTTTATTTCTATGTTTTTCATTGTGTTCCATTGATCTATGTGTCTGTTTTTATGCCAGTGGCAGAGTACTTGGATTACTATGGCCTTGTAGTATAGTTTGATGTTAAGTAGTGTGATTCCTCCAACTTTGTTTTCTTTTTTCAGGATTGCTGTTGCTATGTGGGGCCTTTTGTGGTTCCATGGAAATTTTTGAAATATTTGTTCTAGTTCTGTGAAATACATCATTAGAATCTTGATAGGAATTGCACTGAATCTATAGATTGCTTTGGGTAGTATCAACATTTTAATGATGTTATTTTTTCCTATCCATGAACACATTTATTTGTATCTTCTTCAGTTTCTTTCCTCAGTGTCTAATAATTTTCATTATACAGGTGTCTTGCATGCTTGGTTAGGTTTGTTCTTAGGTGTTTTATTCTTTTAAAAGGAATTGTGAATGGGAATGTTTTCTTAATTTCCCTTTCTGTTAGTTCATTATTGGCATATAAAAATGCAACTGATTTCTAGATATTAATTTTGTATCCTGCTCCTTTGCTGAATTCATTTATCAGTTCTAGTAGTTTCTTGGTTGAATCTTTTGGTTCTCTATGTACAGTGTAATCTGCAAATAAAGATAGTTTTACTTCTTCCTTTCCAATTTGAATTTATTTTATTTCTTCTTATTGTATGATTGCTGTGGCTAGGATTTCCAGTACTATGCTGAATAAGAGATGTGAAAGCAGATATTCCTGTCTTGTTCCCAATCTTAAGGGGAATGCCTGTAGATTTTGCCCATTGAGTATGATGCTGGCAGTGGGCTTGTCATATATGACCTTTATTATGTTTAGGTATGTTCCCTCTCTTTCCACTTTGTTGAGAGTTTTTATCATAAATTGCTGCTGGATTTTATCCAATAGTTTTTCTGCATCTATTGATATGACCATGTAGTTTCTATCCTTCATTTTTTATGTTGTGAATCACATTTATTGATTTGTGAGTGTCGAACTAGCTTTACATTCCAGGAATAAATCCCGCTTGATCATGGTGTATGATCTTTTTATGCATTGTTGTATAATGTTTGCTAATATTTTGTTGAGGATTTTAGTATCTATGCTTATCAGGGATATTGGCCTATAATTTTCTTTCTTCATAGTGTCTTTATCTGTTTTTGGAGTTAGGATAATGCTGGCCTCATAAAATGAGCTTGGGAGACTTCCCTCCTGTTGAATTTTATTAAACAGTTTGAGAAAGAGAGGTGTTCGTTCTCAGAATGTTTGGTAATATTCACCTGTGAAACGATCTGTTCCAGGCCATTTGTTTGTTGGGAGTTTCTTGACTATTGCTTCAATTTGACTAAGTATAATCTGCCTATTCAAATTCTCTGATTCTTCCTGATTTATTTTTGGAAGTTTGTATGATTCCAGGAATTTATCTATTTATCTATCCAGGTTGTCCAGTTTGTTGGCATATAATTATTAATAATATTTTCTTACAATCCTTTGTATTTCTTCGGTGTCAGTTATTTTGCCTCTTTCACTTCTGATTTTATTTATTTGGGTCCTTTCTCTTATTTTATTGATGAATCTGATAAAAAGCTTGTCAGTCTTGTTTACCTTTTCAAAGAACGAGCTCTTGGGTTCATCAGTCTTTTGTATTGCTTTTTTAGACTCTAATTCATTTATTTCTGCTCTTATCTTCATTTTATTTCCTTCCTTCTACTTACTTTGGGCTATGTTTGTTGTTCTTTTTCAAGCCTATGAGTGTAAAGTTAGATTGTTTTTTGAGATTTTTTTGTTTTTTGAGATAGACCTGTAATGCTATGAATTTCCCTCTTAAGATTGCTTTCCCAGTGTCACACAGATTTTGGATTTTTGTGTTCTCACTTTTGTTGGTTTCAAGGTATCTTTGATTTCTTTCTTGATCTCATTTTTGACCCATTCATTGTTTAATGATATGTTGTTTAGCTTCTATGTCTGCATGGTTTTCAGTGTTCATCTTGTGATTGATTTCCGGATTCATAATATTATGGTCAGGGAAGATGCTTGATATGATTTCAATCTTCTTAAGTTTACTGAGACTTGTTTTGTGCCCCAATATGTGATCTCTCCTAGAAAATGTCCCATGTGTGCTTGAGAAGCATGTATATTCTGCTGCTTTGGGTTTAAATGCTCTGAAGATATCAATTAAATCCATTTGATCTAGTGTATTGCTTAAAACCGCTGTCTCCTTATTGATTTTCTGCCTGGAATATCTATCCATGGAGATCACTGGGGTGTTAAAATTCCCACCTATGACTGTATTTCTGTTGATCTCTCCTTTGATGGTCATCAAGATTTGCTTTACATATTTGCTGCTGTTGTGTTAGGTGCAGAAATGTTTTCTAGGATTATGTCCTCTTGTTGAATTGTTCCCTTTATCATTGTGTAGTGCCCTTCTTTTTATCTTACTATAGCCTTGGTTTTAAAGTCTATTTTGTTGGATATAAGTACTGCTTACTCCAGCTTTTCTTTCTTTTCCTTTTGCATGAAATATTTTTTCCTTTATCCAATCCCTTTCTTTTAGTCTGTGTGTATCTTTAGATCTGTAATGGGTCTCTTGCAGGCAGTATATATATGGGTCTTGTTTTCTTATCCATTCAGCTACCCTACATATTTTGGTAAGAGTATTAAGACATTTACTTTTAAGGTTATTATTGATAGATACATATGTAGTGCCATTTTATTGTTAGACTGTTTTCTTTTTTTCTTTCTCTTTTTCTTCTTCTTAAAGCAAGCCATTTAATTTGTTGCAGTACTGGTTTGGTGTTACCAAAACCCTTTAGCTTTTTCTTGTCTGGGAAGCTCCTTATTTCTCCTTCAATTTTATTTTATTTTATTTTTTATTGTTGTTCAGTGATAGTTTTCCCCATTTTCCCCCCAGTTGCTCTCCCCTGCCCAGTCAATCCCCCACTCCCAAAGACATTCCCCATCCCATTATCCTTGTCCATGGGTCCTTTGTACATGTTCATTGACTTGATTTTTCTCTTCTTTCCCACATTATCCCTATCCAGCCTCTTCTCTGGTCCCTGTTAGTTTGTCCTTTATTTCCATGTCTCTGTTTATATTTTGCTCATTTGTTTGTTTTGTTGATTAGGTTCCACTTATAGGTGAGTTCGTATGATTTTTGTCTTTCACTGCCTGGCTTATTTCATTTAGAATAATACTCTCCAGTTCCATCCATGCTGTCATGAAGGTTAGGAGTTTCTTCTTTCTTCTGTGTAGTATTCCATCATGTAAATGTACCAGTTTTTTAATACACTTATTTGCTTTTGGGCACTTAGGTTGCTTCAAGCACTTGGCTATTGTAAAAAACCGCTGCTATGAACATAGGGGTACATAGGTTCTTTTGAATTGGTGTTTCAGGATTCTCAGGGTATAATCCCAGTGGTGGAATTGCCAGGTCAAAAGGCAGCTCCATTTTTAGTTTTTTTAGGAAATTCTATACTGTTTTCCATAGTGGCTGCACCAGTCTGCATTCCCACCAACAGTGTACTAGGGTTCCCTTTTCTCCATCACCTCACCAGTACTTGTTTGTTGATTTGTTAATGATGGCCTTTTTGACCAGTGTAGAGTGGTATCTCATTGTGGTTTTAATTTTCTTCTCTCTGATGACTAGTGATTCTCAATATCCTTTCATATGCCTATGGGCCCTCTGTGTGTCTTCCTTGATTTTAAACGATAGTTTTTCTGGGTATAGTAATCTTGGTTGTAGGTCCTCACTTTTTATCACCTTGAATATTTCATACCACTCTCTTCTGGCTAACATTTCATGCTTCTGTTTAGTAATCAGGTAACAGTCTAATTGGTGCTCCCTTTTAGGTAATTACTTGTGTTTCTCTTGTGAATTTCAGAATTCCTTGTCTTTTAGCCGTGTCATTTTATCGATGATGTGTCCCCGTGTAGGCCTCTTTGGGTTCAGCTTGTTTGGGACTCTCTCAGCCTTCTGGACTTGTGTGACTTTTTCCTTCACCAGAGTAGGGAAGTTTTCAGTTGTCATTTCTTCAAATAAGTTGCCAATCTGTTGCTCACTCTCTTCTCCTGCTATTCCGTGAAGCTGATGTTGTTACATTTCATGTTGTCCAAAATGTTTCTTAAGCTCTCCTCATTTTTTAAAATTCTTTTTTCTTTTTGCCGCTCTGCCTGGGTATTTTTTTCTACCTTGTCTTCCAAAACACTGATTTGACCCTCTGCTTCATCTAATCTACTATTTATTCCTTCCAGTATATTATTTATTTCAGATATAGCATTCTTTATTTCTGAATGGTCCTTTTTTATATTTTTATGTCTTTTTTCATGCTGTTGAGTATTGTTGTAATCATTACTGTAAACTCTTTGTCTGATAAATTGCTTGCCTCTATTTCATCTAGTGCTTCTGGAGAATTCTCTTGTTCTTTCATTTGGGGTCTGTTTCTTATTTTCCCATTTTGGCTGCTTTGTTTTTTCTACCTTAGAGGTTAAACTAATCAGCCAGAAAAAATCGATCTGTTGTTAATCTAATCAAATTGGAATGGCTTAAGCACCACAGGGTGGGATTAGTAATTTCTGTGGGCAGGGCTATTTCTTCCCCTCAGACTGATGCCATTTAGAGGAATGTTCTGCCCAAGAAAGTTGATTTCTGCAGCAGGGGGAATGACTCAGCATAGGGATCCTGGTAGCTGTTCCTTCAGGTGTTTCCCCAGAGTCACCAGCCCTAGACTTTCCTCAAGTGTCTCTAGTCCACTTTGCCCATCCTCTGCCAAAGCACAGGATAAGTGGCTGCAAATGAAATTTTGTGTGTTGGCCCTTTAAGAGGTTCTCTGCATCTCCAGCCAGCTCTCCTTTGTGGACAGAAACCCTGATGCTTTTCACAGCTGGCTGTTTTTCTGAGTTTCTTTCCAGCTTTGGTACTGTAGGCTGGCAAGCCCAGCTTGGGGTTTAGACCCCACACTTCTAAGGGGTAATCTTCCTGGTTGCTGAAATATCCCTCTAGAAATTCAGCTGCCACCAGTGGGAGCCCAGCCAGCCCTCTCACCCATCCTTCACAGTTCCTACCAGTCACGTTGTGGTGAAGTGGTTCTTCCATCTGTTCATTGTTATAAGACTTCTCTCCAGCTAATGTTCAGTTGGTTAGTCTGGATGATTTCTCTACAATTTAGTTGTAATTCCAACTTGGCCCTGGAAGAAGGTTAATGTAAGCTTCCACTTACCTCTCTTCCATCTTGGAATCTGTTTATTTATTGACGGTAATTATTGTGGCAAGTGTGAGGTTATATCACAGCGTGGTTTTAATTTGCATTTCTCCAATGATTAGTGACATTGTGCATCTTTTCATATGTCTATTTACCATCTGTATATCCTTTTGGGGAATTGCCTATGCAGATCCTTTACTCCTTTTTAATTGGATTGATTCTTTGGTGTTGGGTTGTATAAGGGTTTTTAAAAATTTTGGATATTAACAACATATCAGATGTATTATTGGTGAATATGTTCTCCTATTTAGTGGGTTGTCTTTTCATTTTTGTTGATGGTTTCCTTTTCTGTGCAAAACTTTTTAGTTTCATGAAGTCCCATTTGTTAATTTTTTTCTTTTGTTTCCCTTTCCCAAGGAAATAATATTGCAATAAATATTGCTTCAAGAAATGTCACAGATTTCACTATGTAGGTTTTCTTCTAGGATTTTTATGATTTTGAGTCTTACATTGATATTTTAACCCATTTTGAATTTATTCTTGTCCATGGTGTACAAAGGTGGTCCAGTTTCATTTTTTTGCACATCTGTCCAAATTTCCCAACACCATTTATTGATTACACTGTCTTTAACCCATTGTAAGTTGTCTCCTTTGTTGAATATTAATTGATCATGAAGTCCTGGGTTTATTTCTGGGCTCTCCATTCAATTCCATTGATCTATATATCTGTTTTTATGCCATTATCATCCTGTTTTGATTACTATAGCCTTGTAGTATAGTTTGATATCAGGTAGCATGATTCCCCAAGTTTATTTATTTTTCTCAAATTATTGCTATTTGGGACATTTTGTGGTTCCATATAAGTTTTTAGAATATTTGTTTCTAGTTCTGGGAAATGCACCATTGATATATTGATAGGAATTGCATCTATAGATTCATTTTGGTAGTGTGGGCATTTTAATGATGTTGAATCTCCCTATCACTGAATGGAATATTCTACTTATTTGTATCTTCTTCAGTTTTTTTCTTCAGTGTCTTATAATTTTATCAATACTAGTCTTTTACATCCTTGGTTAAATTTAATCCTAGGTATTTTATTTTTTTAATGCAGTTGTACATGGGATCATTTTTTTTTTTAGTTTCCCTTTCTGATAGTTAATTATTGGTCTAAAAATTCAACTGATTTCTGAGTATGTATTTTGTAACTTGATAATTTTCTGAATTCATTTATCAGTTTTAGTACTTTTTGGTGGAATCTTTAGGATTTTCTTCATACAGTATCATAACATTTGCAAATAATTTCAGTTTTTCTTCTTTCTTTCCAATTTTGATGCTTTTTATTTCTTTGTTTGTTTGTTTGTTTGTTTGCTGTAGCTAGGACTTCCAGTAATATGTTGATTAAGAGTGGCAAAAGTGAACTTCCTTGTCTTGTTCCTGATCTTAGGGGAAACACTTCTAGTTTTTCTTCATTCATTATGACGTTAGCTGTGGTTTTGCCATATTTAGCCTTAATTATGTTTAGCTATATTCCCTCTATTCTCACTTTGCTGAGAGTTTTTATCATAACTGGAAGCTGAATTTTATCAAATATTTTTCCTGCATCTATTGATATATTCATATAATTTTTATCCTTCATTTTGTTTTTGTGATGATCACTTAAGTTTATTTGTGAATATTGTAAAAACCTTCCATTCCTGGAAAACTCCTACTTGATCATGCTGTATAATTTTTTAAATTGTATTATGGAATTTGGTTTACAAATATTTTATATAGGATTTTGCATTTATGTGTCTCAGGGATATTGGCCTGTAATTGTCTTTATTTGTAGTGTCTTTGTCTTCTTTTGGAATTAATAATCTTTTATCTTCTTGATTTTTGGAATAGTTTGAGAAAAGTAAGCATTAGTTCTTCTCTGAATGTTTTGTAACATTCACCTGTGAAACAATCTGGTCCAGGACATTTGTTTGTTTGAAGTTTTTATATTACTGCTTCAATTTTTTTAGTTTTAATTTGTCTTTTCAGATTTTCTGATTATTCCTAATTCAGTTTTGGAAGATTGTATGTTTCTAGGAATGTATCTATTTTGGCCAGATTGTCCAATTTTTTGGCATATATTTGTTCATAATATTTTCTTAAAATTTGTATTTCTTTGGCATCACTCTTTAATTCTCCTCTTTCATATCTGATTTTATTTTGTATCCCCTTCCTTTTTTTCTTGATGAGTGTGCTTAATTGTGTGTCAGTCTTTTTTATCTTTTCAAAGAATCAGCTCTTGGTTTCATTGAACTTTTGTATTGCTTTTTAGACTCAATTATGTTTATTTTTGCTCTGATGTTTATTATTTCTTTTTTTCTGCTCATTTTGGGCAATTTTAGTGTTCCTTTTCAGGTACCTTAAAGTGTAAAGTTAGATCGTTAATTTGAAATTTTTCTCTTTTTTTGTTGTTTAGGTAGGCTTGTAGTGCTATGAATTGCCCTCTTAGCATTTCTTTCACTGGGTCCTGTTGGTTTTGGTTGTTGTGGTCTCATATTTATTTGTTTCCAGCTTTGCTTTTAAAATTTTTATTTCATTTATTGCAGTGATCTTGGTTAATAAAATTATACAGGTTTCAGGTGCACAATTCCACACTGCATCATCTGTGCTCTGTATTGCCTGTTCACCATCCCAAATTAAGCCTCCTTCTATCATTATTTATGCCCCCTAAACCCTCTTTCACCTCACCTCAACCACCTTCACCATTGGCAATCACCACACTGTTGTCTGTGTTCATGAGTTTTTTCTGTTTTCTTTCTTTTTTTTTCTCAGTCTCTCCAGTACTTCCCCCCAACAGACCTGCAGAACATTATACCAAGTGAAATAAACCAAGAACAGTAAGATAAGTACTGTATGCTTTCACTCATATGTGGAACATAATGAACAAAATGAACTAACAAGCAAAACAGAGACAGACTGTTTCAAGTTATCTTTTGATTTCTTCCATGATGTCATTGTTAACCGATTCACTGCTTAGTAACATAATTTAGCTTCCATGTCTTTGTTTTTCAGTTTATTTTCTTGTGACTGATTTCTAGTTTCATACTATTATGGTCAGAGAAAGTGCTTGCTATGGTTTCAATCTTATTAAATTTTTTGAGCAGAATCCAGCTTCTAACCAAGATGGAGGCATAGATAGATATGCTACACTTCCTCACACAACTAAAAAGAAGGATAACAACAAATTTAAAAACAAAAACAACCAGAACTGCCAGAAAATGGAACTGTATGGAAGTCCAACAACCAAGGAGTTAAACATTCATCCAGACTGGTAGGAGGGATGGAGACAGGAAGCTAGGGTGGCAAGAATGCATGACAAGGTAGCAGTTGGAAGAGTGGGATATCTCACATTTGCATGGAGATAAGCCAGGAGGTACAACTGGGCATTCAGACAGACAGCACAGCCCAGGGTTCTAGCACAGGAAAAGAAAGCCTCAAAACGTTTGGCTGTAAGAACCTGTGGGGGGGTTATGGCAGTGGGAGAAAATCCCAGTTTCACAGGAGAGTCCTGTGAAAAGAGCCCACAGGATCCCAGAATGTACACAAGCCCACCCACCTGGTAATCAACAACTGAGAGGTCACAATATACTTGTGAGAAGTGGGGGAAGAGACTGAAAGTGGGGCAAGAGCTGAGCAAGTGACATTATTCCCTCTCTGACTGCTTCCTGACATACAGTGCTGTAACACTGTGAAGTGGATTGCCCCTCCCTGGTGAGTACCTAAGGTTCCACCCCTTAGAATGTAATGTGTGCCAATACAAAGAAATATGGCCCAAATGAAAGAACAGATCAAAATTCCAGAAAAAGAACTAAGCAATGAGGAGATACCCAACTTATCAGATTCAGATTTCAAAACACTGATAATCAGGATGCTTACAGAAATGATTGAGTGTGGTTGCAAAATAAAGGAAGAAATGAAGGCTACGCAAAGTGATATAAAGAAAAAATACACTGGGAACCAATAGTGAAGGGAATAAACTCAGACTCTAATCAAAGATTTGGAACAGAAGGAAGAAATAAACATCCAACTGGAACAGAATGAAGAAACAAGAATTTTTATAAAATGAGCAGAGGCTTACAAACCTCGGGGAGACTTTAAATGTTCCAACATCAGAATCATAGAGTAACCAGAAGGAGAATAGTAAAAGTAAGAAATTGAAAACTTATTTGAAAAAATAATGGAGAACTTCCCCAATCTGGTGAAGGAAATAGACATGCAAGTCCAGAAAGCTCAGAGAGTCCCAAAGAAGTTGGATCCAAGGAGAAACACAAGACACATCATAATTAAATTACTCAAGATAAAGACAAGGAGAAAATCTTAAAAGCAACAAACGAAAAGGAGACAGTTACCTACAAAGGAGTTCCCATAAGACTGTCAGCTGATTTCTCTGAAGAAACCTTACAGGCAAGGAGGGGCTGGAAAGGAGCATTAAAGTTATGAAAAACAACAATATACAACCTAATTACCTTATCCAGCAAAGCTATCATTTAGAATGAAAGGGCAGATATGGTACTTTCCAGGTAAAGTAAAGTTAAAGGAGTTCATCATCACGAAACCCTTATTATATGAAATGTTAAAGGGACTTACCTAAGAAAAAGAAGAAGATAAAAACTATGAACAGTAAAATGACAACAAACTCACAACTATCAACAACTGAATCTAATAAAATTAAAAACCAAAAACAAACTAATCAAACAACTAGAACAGGAACATAATTACAGAAATAGAGATCACATGGAGGGTTATCAGTGGGGAGAGAATGGGTGAAAAAGTATAGGGAATAAAGGGCATAATTGGTATGCATAAAATAAATGGGGAGGTTAAGAATAGTATAGGAAATGGAGAAGCCAAATAACTTACATGTACGACTCACGGACAAGAACTAAGGGGGGCGGGAATGCTGGAGAGAGCGGGGTGCAGGGGGAGAAAGGGGAGACAAAATGGGACAACTGTAATAGCATAATCAATAAAATATACTTAAAAAAGAAGAAATTATTAAACAGTTTTCTGGAGACTTGTTTTGTGGCCTAACACATAGTGTGTCATGGAAAGTGTTCCATGTTCACTTGAAAAGAATGTGTATTATGCTCCTTTCAGTTGAAATGTTTTAAAATTATGAATTAAATGCATATGACTTAGTGTGTCATTTAAGGCCACTCTTTTCTGGTTGATTTTCTATCTGAAGTTCTATCCATTGATGTCAATGGGGTGCTAAAATCTTCCACTATGATTGTATAACTGTTGATCTCTCCCTTTACGTGCATAAAGATTTGCTTTATATGTTTAGGTGTTCCTATATTGGGTGCACACATTTTTACAAGGGATATATCCTTCTGTGGATTGCTCCCTTTATCGTTATTTAGTGTTCTTCTTTGTCTCTTAATATCTCTTCTGTTGTGAAGGCTATTTTGTCGGACATAAGTATTGTTACCACAGATTTTTTTTTCTTTTACATTTTCATGAAGTATTTTTTCCATCCTTTTACTTTGTGTGTGTGTGTGTGTGTGTGTGTGTATCTTTTGTTTGAGGTGGGCATATTGTAGACAGCATATATATGGGTCTTCTTTTCTTATTCATTCAGCTAACTTATGTTGTTTGATTGGAGCATTTAAGCCATTTACATTTAAAGTGATTATTGACAGGTGCATGTTTATTGCCATTTTATTTTTTATAACAATGATCCTCCTTTATTCTTTCTTTTTCTTAAAGAAGTTCCTTTAACATTTCTATTACTGGTTTTGTCATAATGAACTCCTTTAGCTTTTTCTTTTCTAGGAAGATCTTTAATTCTTCTTAATTTTAAATGATAGCCTTGCTGGGTTGTCCTGGTTGTAGGTTTCAGCTTTTCATCACTTTGAAAATTTTGTGCCCAGACTCCCTGGCCTGTAAGGTTTCTGTTGAGAAATCAGGTGGCAGTCTTATGGAAGCTCATTTGTAGTTAACTATCTTTCTCTTGCTTCTTTTTATATTCTCTTTTTGTCTTTAAATTTTGGCATTTTATTTATGATGTGTCTTGATGTGGGCCTCTTTGAGTTCATATTTTTTTGGTGTTTCAGTGCTTTCTCTATTTCTATGTCTTTTTTCTTCACCAGGTTAAGGAAGTTTCTGTTATTTCTTCAAATAAGTTCTTAGTCCCTCTCTTCCCTTTTTGGCACCTCATAAGATGTGAATGTTGTAACAGTTGATGCTTGTAGTGTTTCTTTTTGCTACCTTGATTGGGTGTTTTCTGCTACCTTGTCTTCCTAATTGTTGATTTGATTCTTTGCTTCATTTACCCGATTGTCAATCACCTATAGTTTATTCTTCATGTCAGATATTGTATCTTTATTTCTGACTGGTACTTTTTAATGATTTCTATGTCTTCTTTTATGCTTACTATTTCTTCATTCAGGTTCTCACTGAATTCATCCACTCTTCCCATGAGATCCTTGACCATCCTTTTCTTTTTTGGTATGTTTTGTTGATTATGCGATTACAGTTGTCCCATCCCCCTGCCTTATTCCCTCTGCCCTGCACCCCATCCCATCATCCACACACCTCTCAGTTCATGTTTATGGGTAGTGCATATAACTTCTTTGGCTTCTCAGTGTCCTATACTATTCTTACCCTCCCCTGTGAATTTATTTTTGATAAATATTTTCTCAGGAGCACTTTTCCCAACGCCCTCCCCCACATCCCACCTTCAACCCTTCCCACATTTGGCTTTGTCAGCAGGTCATTTATGCATGTCCCTTGATGGCCCTTTCCCTCCATTTTCCCTGTTATAACTCTCCCACCTCCCCTCTGGTTACTGTTAGTTTGTTTTTATTTCAGCATTGTTGGTTATATTTTGCTTGATTATTTATTTTATCGATTAAGTTCCAATTATAAGTGAGGTCATATGGTATCTCTATTTTACTACCTGGTTTACTACACTTAGCATAATGCTCTCCAGTTCCATCCATGCTGTTGAGAAGGATAATAGGTCTTTGTTTCTTTCTGCTGAGTAGTATTCCATTGTGTAAAAGTACCATCGTTTTATGTTCCACTCATTTACCGTTGGGCACTTAGGCTGCTTCCAGTTCTTACTATTGTAAATTGTGCTGCTATGAACATATGGGTGCATAGGTTCTTTGAATTGGTGTTTCAGGATTCTTAGGGTATAATACCAGCAGTGTAATAACTGGGTCAGAAGGCAGTTCCATTTTTTGTTTTTTGAGGAAATTCCAAACTGTTCTCCACACTGTCTGTCCCAGTCTTCATTCCCACCAACATGTACTAGGTTTCCCTTTCTCCACATCCTCACCAGCAATTCCTTGTCGGTTTGTTTATGATAGCCATTCTGCCTGGTGTGAAGTGGTATCTCATTGTGGTTTTCATTTGCATCTCTTTGATGGCTAGTGATGCTGAGCATCCTTTCATGTGTCTCTGGGCCCTCTGCATGTCCTCCTTGGAGAAGTGTGTGTTTAAGTATTTTGCCCATTTTTTAATTGGGTTGTTTGATTTCCTGGAATGGAGTAGTGTGAGTTCTTTATATATTTGGGATATCAAACCCTTGTCCAAGGTATCATTGGCAAATATATTTTCCCATACAGTTGGTTCCCTTTTCATTTTGCTGATGTTTTCTTTAGCTGTTCAAAAGCTTCTTATTTTGATGAAGTCCCATTTGTTTATCCTTTCCTTTATGTCCCTTGCTCTAGGAAACATATCAGTGAAAATATTGCTGTGTGGAATATATGAGATTTTCCTGCCTATGTCCCCCATTATGAATTTTATGGCGT
Source organism: Mormoops blainvillei (assembly GCA_004026545.1). Classification (NCBI taxonomy): domain Eukaryota; kingdom Metazoa; phylum Chordata; class Mammalia; order Chiroptera; family Mormoopidae; genus Mormoops; species Mormoops blainvillei. Next base: position 20,509 of record PVJD01005400.1, read on the forward strand.
AGTGACTTATATCTAAGTCTTTTATCCACCTTGAGTTTATTTTTGTGTGTGGTGTAGCTGGTGGTCAAATTTTGTTCTTTTTGCATGTAACTGTCCAGATCTCCCAACACCATTTGTTGGAGAGGCTATTTTTACTCCATTTTATGCTTCTGCCACCTTTGTCAAATACTAATTGACCATAGAGACATGGGTTCATTTCTGGGCTCTCTATTCTGTTCCATTGATCTATGTTTCTGCTCTTATGCCAGTACCAAACTGTTTTGATTACAGTGGCCTTGTAATAGAGTTTGATGTCAGGTATTGTGATCCCTCCTACTTTGTTTTTCTTTCTAAAAATTTCTGCAGCTACTCAGCATCATTTATGATTCCATATGCATTTTTGAAATGTTTGTTCTGTATCTGTGAAATATGTCATTGGTATTTTAATAGGGATTGCATTGAATTTATAAATTGCTTTGGGTAGTATGGACATTTTGATGATGTTAACTCTTCAAATCCATGAACATGGTATATGCTTCCATTTATTTGTGTCTTCCTTAATTTCTTTCTCGAGTATTGTGCAGTTTTCTGAGTACAGGTCTATTACTTCCTTGGTTAAGTTTATTCCTAGGTACTTTATTTTTCTTGTTGCTATAGTAAATGGGATTTTTTCCCTGATTTTTTATTCTGATATTTCATTGTTGGAGTACAGAAATGCATTCAATTTCTGAATATTGACTTTATGTCCTGATGTTTTGCCAAATTCACTTACTAGGTCGAGTATTTTTTTGGTGGAGTCCATAGGGTTTTCTATGAACACTATCATGTCATCTGGAAACAATGATAGTTTAACTTCCTCTTTACCAATTTGGATGACCTTTGTTATTTTTCTTGTCTGATGGCTGTGTCTAGGACTTCTCACATTACGTTGAATAGAAGTGGTGGAAGTGGACATCCTTGTCTTGTTTCCGATCTTACTGGCAAAAGCTTTCAGTTTTTGCCCATTCAGTATAATGTTGGATGTAGGTTTCTCATACATAATCTTCCTTATGTTGAGGCATGACCCCTTTATTCCCACTCTACTAAGTGTTTTTATTATAAATGGGTGCTGTACCTTATCAAATGCTTTTTTTCATATCTATTGATATGGTCATGTGATTTTTGTCTTTCCTTTTGTTCATGTATTTTATTACATTTTTTGATTTTCAAATATTGTATCATCCTTGTGTCCCTGGGATGAATCCCATTTGATCACAGTGGATGATCTTTTTACTGTATTTCTGGATACGGTTTGCCAATATTTTGTTGAGGATTTTAGCATCTCTGTTCATCAGTGATATTGGCCTGTAGTTTTCTTTCTTTGTTTTGTCTTTACCTGGTTTTGGGATTAGGCTGATACTGGCCTCATAGAAAGAGTTAGAGAGTCTTCCCTCTTGGATTTTTTGGAATAGTCTGAGAGGTACAAGGGATTAGCTCTTCCTGAAATGCTTTGTAAAATTCTCTTGTGAAACTATGGATCTGTTCAATCTTTCTCCCTCCTCTTCATTCAGTTTTGGAATACTATATTTTTCTAGAAATTTGTCCAATTCACCCAGGCTTTCAAATTTCTTGATATACTGTTGTTCATACTAATTTCTTACAGTCCTTTGTAGTTTTGTGGTATCAGTTGTCATATTCCCTCTTTCAATATTGATTTTATATATTGAATCCCCTTCGTTTTTTCCTTGATGAGTCTGCTTAATGGGGTGTTGATTTTATTTTTTCAAAGAACAGTTTTCTGGAATTAATGATCCTGTGAATTGTTCTAATCTTGTCTATGTCATTCTATACTGCTCTGATCTTGATTATTTCCTTCCTTCTGCTTGTTCTAGGCTTTGTTTGATGTCATTTCTCCAATTCCCATAGATCTAGGGTTAGGTTGTTTACTTGAAATGTTTCTTCTTCATGTAGGCCTGTATCACTACGAACTTCCCTCTCAGGACTGCCTTCGCTATGTCCCATAGGTTTTGGACTATTGTATGTTCATTTTCATTTGTTTCCAGAAACTGTTTGATTTCTTCTTTGATCTCATTATTGACCCATTCATTGTTTAATAGCATGCTGTTCAGTCTCTGTGAGTTTGAATGTTTTAGAGTTTTTTCCTTGAGGTTGGGTTCTAGTTTTAAGCTCTTGTGGCCTGAGAAAATGCTTGATATGATTTCAATTTTCTTCAATCTGTTGAGGTTTGTTTAGTGTCCTATCATGTAGTCTATCTTTGGAAATGTTCCATGTGGATTTGAAAAGAATGTTTAGTTTGCTTCTTCAGGATGAAAGATTCTCTCTCTATATATATATCAGTTAAGTTTATTTGATCTAATGTGTCAATCATTTTCACAATATTTTTATTGATATTTTATTTGGATGATCTATCTATTGTTGATAGTGGGGTATTAAAATCCCCTGCTATAAATGTGTTGCTGTCTATATCTTTCTTGAAGCCCTCCAAGATTTTCCTTATATATTTGAGTGCTCCTATGTTGGGTGCATATCGATTCACAATGTTTATGTCTTCTTGATGGATTCGTCATTTGAGTATTATGAAATGTCCTTCTGTGTCTCCTTTAATGGCCTTTGTTTTGAAGTCTATTTTGTCTGATATAAGTATTGTTACCCTGGCTTTTTTTCCCTGACTATTCACTTGGAATATTTTTTCCAACCATTTACTTTCAGTCTGTGTAGGTCTTTTGTTCTGAGGTGGGTCTCTTGTAGGCTGCATATGTGTGGGTCCTGTTTTCTTATCCATTAAGCTACTCTATGTCTGTTAATTGGAGCATTTAATCTATTTACATTTAAAGTTATTATTGATAGGTACTTATTCACTTATCCCTTTGTACTTGTGTTCCTCTCCCTGTCACTGTTTCCCTTCATCTTCTGAAGCAACTCCTTTAGCATATCTGCAATACTACTTTGGTAGAGATATATTCTTTATCCTTCTTTTGCCTGGGAAACTCCTTATTTCACCTTTCCTTTTAATTGAGAGCCTTGCTGGGAAAAGTAGTCTTGGTTGCAGACCTTTGCTTTTCATTACTTGGAATATTTCCTGCCATTCCCTTCCGGCTTGTAGTGTTTCTGTGGAGATATCAGCTGCTAACCTTATCAGGGCTACCTTGTATGTTACTTCCTATTTTTCCCTTGCTGCCTTTAATATTCTCTCATTGTCCTTGGTCTCTGCCATGTTAATTATTATGTGTCTTGAAGTGGGTCTTTTAATATTCCTCTTTCTTGGGATCCTCTGTGATTCCTGGAACTGTGTGACTTTTTCTGTCCTCAAAGTAAGGAAGTTTTCTATCATTACTTTTTCAAACAGGTTTTCTATTCCTTGCTCCTCTTCTTCTCCTTCTGGTATTCCTATTATACAGATATTATTACATTTCCTGTTGTCTTGCATTTCCCTTAATACCTCTTCATTCTTTTTGAGCCTTTTTTCATTTTCTTGCTCTTTCTGGAAGTTTTTTTTCTACCATGTCTTCCATCTTGCTGATTTGATATTCTGCTTCATCTAACCTACTTTCGATTCCTTCTTCTGTGTTCTTCAATTCAGAAATTGTATTCTTCATTTCCTCCTGGTTCTCACTGATAGTTTTTATGTCCTTTTTCATGCTGATAGAGTTTGCATGAGTAAGTTCCTCATAGTTTTCCTGTAGTTTTTGGTAATTCTCACTGAATTCACTGAGTTCATTGAACTTCCTAAAAACCATTATTTTGAACTCAATATCTGAGAGTTTACTTGCCTCTATATCATTTAGTAGTCTTTCTGAGGATTCCTCCTTTTCTTTCAATGGGGGTTGTTTCCTTGTCTTTCCATTATTTGCCTGCCAGAGCAAAGCCCAGAGTCCAAAAAACAAATCCCCGACCATAGAAGTAACTCCACCCAGCAATCCCACTATCAACAGAGAATGAACCAGTGTTAATAAGGCTGTAAAGTGATTAGGACTATTATAAGAAAGGAGAGAAATAAACTACAGTATAAAATCTAGTGACTTAACCTCTACCAACATAATGGACAAGAAATGAATGTTAAAAAGCTGTGTAGTAAAGAAAATTTTGCAAATCATGGAGAAGAGCACAGTGGATTTCATCTTGGTCGCCTCTAGTATTTACTACTGTTTTTCCTTTGTGCACCTGTAGTGATGTCAGATGTTGACCCCGTCTGACCTTAGGCAGCCTTTTGAAGACTTATTGGGATCTACTGTTTGTGGTTGCCTTCTTCATTTGTTATTCTAGTCACTCTATGTTCGGCAGTCAATCTTAAGCACCATAGGTTGGTGTAGAACCCCTCCTGGGGTTGGGGTAATGTTTGCCCTCTGGCTGCTGCTGCTTGGAGTGGTGGGGAGCAGATGTGTGAGCTCGATTGACTGCTGCCTTATGGGAGGTGATTCAGCACCGGGATCCCAGAGGCTACTCTCTCAGTCGTATCCCTAAAGTCTCCATCCCCAGTCTCTTCTCAAGCACGTCCAGTCCACTCTGCACCCCACTCCTTTGCAGGAGTCTGCTGTCTATGGCTGCCACTCTGCACTCATCAGCCAGGCTAAAGCACCACAGGGTCAGCGCAGAGTCCCTCCTGGGGGTGGGACTATTGTTTCTTCTCAGGCTGCTGTTGGGAGGGGAGTGGTCTGCCTGAGCATGATGGTTCCTGCCACATGTGGGGTGACTTCGTGCTGGAATACCCACAGCTACTATCTCCCTTCTATCCCCAAAGCCTCCATACCCAGTCTCTCCTGGTGTCAAGCCCACTCTGCCCCCACCTTTTCCGGAGCCCAGGGTAAGTGGCTGTAAATGAAAATTTGTGCATTGTCCCTTTAAATGGCTCTTTCAGTCTCCAGATGCTCGTCCCTGGTAGAGAGCAGCCCTGCTGCTTTTTGCAGCTGGCTGTTGTCTGTGTACTTTTTGGGCTCTTGTGCTGTGGACTGTGGATCTCCACTGATAGTTTAGACCCCACTGTTCTCGGGGGGATCCAACTGGCTGCTTTAATATCCCTCCAGCACTGCTGCCTGAGGGTGCCCAGTCAACTTTCTCAAGTCTCCGCCATACTCCTTACCACTCAGTTAGTTCTGAAATTAATTTCTGTCTGTCCAAGCGTATAAGAATTCTCTGTCACTATTGTTCAGATGTTTGTTCTAGGTGATTTCTCCACAATTTAGTTGTAATTCCTGATTGGTCCTGGAAGAAGGTGAGCGTGACTTCCTTTCACTCCTCTGCCATCTTGATCTCTCCTCCTGAGCATCCTTATAAATCTTTATCTGGTATATCTCTTGCCTCCATTTCATTTAGTTTTTTCTTCCCCCTGGAGATTTCTTATTTTTTTTCCTTTTTTTCATTTGAGGTATATTTCCTTATCTCCTAAATTTGGTTGCCTGCTTGTATTTATTTCTGTGTATTAGGTAGATCTGCTGCCCATTTTTGGTATATTGGCCTTATAGTATGGCCTCTGTGGGCCTCAGTAGCACATTCTCCCTATAAACCAACCAGGGGCTCCAGAAATATGTTTTGTGTGGGTTAAGGGAGCCCTCCTGTTTTAGTTGAATCTTGGTTGCTATTGATCCTTTCATGTGTGAGGTCAGTCCTTAGGCTGCTGACTTCAACATTGACCCTAACCACAGTGTATGAGCTTCTGTGTGGGCACTGAACACATGAAGTGGAGTTTGCCCCAGCAGATTCTGGTGCCTCCCCAAATCTTCTTTTGGATGTGCCACTGGAGCAAATTTGGTACTGCTCTGGTGTTTTCTGACATCTGCTGCTGCTTATGTTCTTTCTGGGGCTTACTTGGAGTGTGTCCATGACAGGTCAGCATCAGACACTGACTGTTTCTATCCCTGGGCTACATTTTTGGAACTCCAAAGTGATCCACAGTTTGTAGCTGCCTCTGCTGGGTCTGGGTGTATGTGGAAATGATCAAGCTCCTCACACAGTCCAACTTCCATCACTGAGCCAAGAGACAAGTCAGCAAAAGCTCCAAGGCACACCAAGATCTACTTCTGCCCTCCTCCTTCTGCCAGCTGCCTGTTAGTCTCAGTCACTGAAAGAGCCTCTGATAGTACTCAAGCTGCATGAGGTAGTTTTTTGGTGTGTCACCAGGTAGGGGTGAGTTTCATTCACCAGATTGATACAGGTTCAAACTTGATGTCAATTCTATGTCTGGGGCCACCCAGAAAAAGTCTCAGGGAATACCAACTCTAGTCAGCTTGCGTTAAGTGCCTGCAGACCGTTACAGTGGGGTGGGGTCTCAGGGAGTTGTTGGGGTCAGGCCAGCAGAGTTTATCAAACCCAAATAGGCCAAGGTTTGGTCATGTGAAGGGAGGGCTCTGCACAGAAATGGTGTTGCTAGTTGGGCATGCGAGGGGAAAATGGCCCCTGCTCTAGAGGCAAACATCTTAGATTCTGGCTGGACATCCTCTAGAGCCCAAGCTCAGCAGAGCAGGTCCACAGGGAGTCAGGAGAATGGGGTAAGTGGATCTCTTGTGAGTGGAGGCAGTTGCCCCCAGGCTCCTGTAAATGTGTGGGGAAAGGGTTCTTCCCCAGAGCCACCCAAGTCAGTCTCTGACACCCCCTGAGTCTGCCTGGAGTTTTACACCGGGAGCCCAAGGAGTTGACTCCTCCACAGCATTTGTTCTTGGCAGGGCAGTGCCACAGGGAGTTGGGAGGGTTGGGCTATTGCATTCCCCTGGGCTGATGCACTATGGAAGAGAATTCTCCATACAAGAAGATGGCATCTGTGGATGATGTGGGAGAGGGACTCAGCACAGAGGCCCTGGCAGTTTTCCCTCCAGCTCTCTCTCCAGAGCCACATATTTTAGTGTCTCCTTTTATGACTTTAGTTTGATCTGCACAGGCCAGAGCCCAGGGTGAGTGACTACAAACAAGGTTTTGTTCATTGGCCTTTTAGAGGGCACCTAGGTTTCTAGCAGACTCTTTTTACTCCCTTCTGGACAGACTTTCTGCTGATTTTCACAAGCAAATGTTATATGGGATCCTTTTGCTGGCTCTGGTGCTCTGGGGAGTCCTGCATGTGGTTGAGACCCCACACTCCTCAGGGAAAACCTTTGCAGCTAACATATCTTTCTGGATTCTTAGCCACTGCCCGTCGGAGTGGGGCCAGCCATTTTTGTGTCTCCGCCCTTCCTGCTAGTCTTGATGTGGCTTCTTCTGTAAATCCTTGGCTATAAGACTTCTGTTCAGTTAGTCTTCAGTTAATTATTCAGGCTGATTGTTCTACATTTCAACTGTAATTTCAGTTTGTACCTGGGAGATCAGTGTAATTTCCACCTACTCTGCCCCTATCTTGGATTCCCTTATGAGATATTTTTAAGAAAACCATAGGTGACATTTTTAAGAAAATCACATAGGTGACAAAATTATAAACAAAACCAAGCATATCATTTACATACTATCCAGTATTGTGTTCACTCCTGGGGCTGCTGATGTGTTGTAGAGGCTATACACTAAGAGCTTCTAAAGTATTTATAAAGTACTATGTTTTAACCTGAGTAAGAGGTATAGGAGTGGTTTTTATTATTAATCTTTAAACCATAGTCATGCTTAATCTCTTTTGTGTGAATAATATATTTCACAATAAAAATGAAAATGCTTTTGTAACCCCACCTTATCATATGCTAATAGTTATTCCCTATTTGTAGCCTAGCTTCCTGGTTTAGCCTTTGACTGAGACATATTTTTCCTAACTCATTAAAAATGGAAGTTTTTAAGTATATTAGAATTTAATGTTTAAATCAAACTTTGTCTTCTGGTTCAGGTGCATCTACCAGTTTGCAGATGGACCAGTTTATATAAATAAGTGTTCTTATTGACATAAAGAGGAAATATAAATTATCTAACTGGGCCTTATGTTTTTAACACATAATAGCTGTGTGACAGGCATCAACTGGACCAATGCCATCTGTTAAATGGTTGTGATGTATATCAATTTCTGCTGCTAAAAACAGAAATGGCTTATGCAAAATTGCATTTGTACCAATCAGCCCTGAGATTTGTCATAAGTCATAGGCTCCTACAGAATCAACATGTCAAACTTTAGCTGTTACCTCACATTTTGGGGGAAAAATCAAACATGAACAGTGTTCAACAGACAGCCCTAGAAGATTAACTCCTTGACTTGATTTTTTTATTTAGTAGTATCAGAAACAATGCTATTTGTTTTATGCTGAGCTCTTAGGGAAGCATAGTCTAGGAGTATTATGATGATACCTTTGTGTGGGAAGGTTATTATCTGCACTAAATTCCAGTTTCCTCTTCTATAAATAGGCAGTGTTGAAGTAATAACTAAAGTCATTTTGATGCCAGTATGTTTTGATTTCATAGTTCAAAGAACACTTTCCATTTGTCAAATTGTCTTCACATACATTGTTCCAGTTGATCTCCCAACAACTTTCTGAGGTAGTTAAGGCAAAATTTTGTTATTCCCAGTTTAAAGATGAGGAAACCAAGGCCTAGAGAGGATGATGACTCCAAGGCATGCCATTTAATTCAAACAAATGGGCTAATGGGACAGAATAGATATCCCAGACACAGCCCAAAACTTATTGAAAGTGTTATATAACATTTGCTATATAAGAGATGTAGCATTATAAAATAGTGGGTCAAGCTTGGACTGCTTAATAAATGGTGCTGAAAGAAATAATTATCCATATGGAAAAAAATGAAATTGGATTTCTACTTCACACTATATACAACAATCATTTCCAGATGGTTTAGAGGCTTAAGTGTAAAAGATAAAACTTTAGAATAAAGTAGAAGAGAATATTTTTGTGACCTTGTGGCAGGTAAATATGTCTTTGTTTTCAGGCTTAGAGATTTTATTATTTTCCCATTTAAATTATATTTTATTGATTATGCTATTACCCCTGTCCCAATTTTTCCTCCTTTGCCCCACTCCACGCAGCCCATCCCTTGCTCCCTCAGGCAATCCTCACACCATTGCTATGACCTTGGGTCATGCATATGAGTTCTTTAGCTACTCTTTCTTATGCTGTACTTTACATCCTCAACTATTCTGTAACTACCAATTTGTACTTAATCCCTTCACCTTTTTCACCCATCAACCCTCCCACCACCTTACCATCTGGCAGCCACCAAAATGTTCTCTGTATCTATGATTCTGTCTCTGTTTTGCTTGTTTTTTTTTGTTTTTTATTCAATTATATATATATATTTTATTATTCATATTTTTATCCTCCTCCTCCTTATTTTTCTTTTCATTTTCCTAAAGAAGACTCTAACAGTTCACATAATGCTGGCTTGGTGGTGGTATATTCCTTTAACTTTTTCTTATCTGGGAAGCTTTTTATCTATCCTATGTTTCTAAATGATAACTTTGCTGGATAGAGTAATCTAGGTTGTAGGTCCTTGCTTTTCATCACTTTGAATATTTCTTGGCAATCCCTTCTAGCCTGCAAAGTTTCTTTTGAGAAATCAGGTGACAGTCTTATGGGGGTTCCCTTGTAGGTAACTAACTGCTTTGCTCTTGCTATTTTTAGGATTCTCTCTTTGTCTTTAACCTTTGTCATTTTAATTATGACGTGTCTTGGAGTGGGCCTCTTTGGGCTCATCCTGTTTTAGACTCTGAGCTTCCTGGATTTATATGACTTTTCCTTCAACAAGTTAGGGAAGTTTTCTGTCATTATATTTTCAAATAGTTTTCCAAATTCTCTTTCTCTTCTCCTTCCAGCACCCCCATGATGTGAATATTGGTATACTTGAAGTTGTGCCAGAGGCTCCTTATACTACCCTCATTTTTTGGATTCTTTTTTCTTCTTGGTGTTCTGATTGGGTATTTTTTCTTCTTTATATTCCAAATCACTGATTCGATTCTCAGTTTCACTGACTCTACTGTTGATCCCTGTCAAATTGTTCTTTATTTCAATTAGTGTACCCTTCATTTCTGACTGGATCTTTTTTATGCTACTGAAGTCCTCATTAAGTTCCTTGAGCATCCTTATAACCAGTGTTTTGAATTCTGCATCTAGTAGATTGCTTGTCTCCATTTTGTTTAGTTCTTTTTCTTGAGTTTTGTTCTGTTCTTTTATTTGGTCCCTTTTTCTTTGCTTCCTCATTTTGGCAGCCTCCCTGTGTTTGTTTCTATGTATTAGGTACAGCTGCTATGACTCCCTGTCTTGATCCTGTGGATTAACATAGTAGCTGTCCTGTAGGGTGCAGTGGCACAGCTTCTCTTATTACCCAAGCTAGGTACTCAAGGTGTACCTATTGTGTGGGCTGTGTACACCCTTTTGTTGTAGTTGAACCTTGATAGCTGTTAGCACATCCACAGTCAGCCCCTGCCTGTGTTTTGTCCAGGGTCACACAGTGTAGGGTAAGTGGAGGTGGTTTGGCTTCCTCACCCAGGTTCTGGGTAATGAGAGGGAAGCAGTTTCTCACAGCCTTGAATGGGCCTCATAAAGTGCATTCTCATAGCCTTGAGTCTGGGTCCAATAAATGGTTCCCATAATATGAAGTGGGCTCACATGTGCAGATCATGCTATGTTACTTAACTTTTTGGTCTAATATTGGCTTTGTTTATGCCTAGTACTTAAGAAGGTAGGGGATTTTCACTGTGCATGTGTGCAGACACAGACACACAAAGGGGACAGGTGACATGCAGTGTGACATGCAGCTTGCAGTGTATGTGGATCACCCACCCCTTATTAAAGGCATGTCAGACATTCCAACAGCTCCATTAATATTCTTCCATCTACCTGAATCTTGTGAACCTGTCTGGCCTTGAATGGTCACAACACACACAGCATAAGCTATAAAATGATCTGCAGATGGCTCCTACTTGTGCTTGGCTTGGAGTTGCCCGGGTGAGGCTGAGATGTGTACTAAGGCTGGCTACTTCTAGTACGGAAACTTAGCAAGAGGTATGGGGCTCACTGAAGCCAGATGATGCTTATTCAAGATAATTTAGGAAAACCTGAAGCATGGGCCAAGACAAGCCATTCATATTGAAAAACCACTGGAAACAGCCTGGGTAGGCCTGAAGGTTGGGTGGGTCAGGGCCTCAGAGAATCACCAGGGTGGGGCAAACAGTGTGAGTCAGGTTGATGGAGTCTCAGATATGGCGTCCACCTGCTGTCTCTGTGGCTCTGTTGCAGGGAGGGTTCAGAAAAGGAACAGTGTACTCTGCCAGCACTTATGTCTGAGAGAATGCTGCCCCCAGTTCTTGCTCTGGTGCCAGATAATTCAGTTCCTCACCATATGTTTCTGCTGCCTTTCAGACTGCTGCCCAGGTGCTGGAACTCAGAGGGGGTGAGTCTGTGTAAGTCCGTGTGTGGGTCCTTTAAGAGGAGTTGCCAAGGAGTCCAGCAGTTTCTATCTTCCATAGCCTCAATCCCCACTAGTTTTTACAGCCAAAAGTTATGGTGACATCTCTTTCTGGCACTAGAACCCTGGTCTGGGGGTCTGGTATGGGGCTGGGGCCCTTGCTCCTGAGATATTCCTCCTTATTTTTATCTACCACATAGAGGTATGGTACCAGCCCATTATGTACCTCCAGCCCTACTACCAGTCACATTGTAATTTCTTCCTTAATTCCATAGTTGTAGGACTTCCTTTTGGCTCTAATTCTGACAGTTCTGAATGATGGTTATTCTATAATTTATTTGTAATTTTGATGTGGTTGTGTGAGGAGGTGAGCCATGTTTATCTATGCCTCTATCTTGACCAGAAGTCTGGGAAGTATGCTGTTAACAAGAGAAAAAGTGTTAACCATGAAGAAGAAAATGTTTAATTTGACTACATTAAGAATAAGAAACTAAAAGCCAAGTGGATGGATTAAGAAATCAAGGCTTAAATATATCATTTGAATTTTAAGGTTCACTTATATAAAAGCTAAAACTAAAGGCTATAACAAAAATTTTAAGAGCAAAAGGAGAGGTATGATTAATGTGTTAGAGTCTTAGTTGCATCAAGATAGAAGACAAGGGAGTCAAGTTCATCATCTATCTCAGTGGGTAGCCTCAATAGATACATATTAAAGTTTAAATCAAGAACTAGAATAATGTAATTAACATCAAAAGTACCTAAACACAGAAAAGTCAAAAGGTCTGAAGGGATTTTGGGGGGAGCAAGGAGTAGGGAATGAGCATTTTACTTTTATTTTTGAACCATTCTGTACTACTTGATTTTTATTTCATGTTTTATGTATTTCATATATAATTAAAAAAAACCTTAATTAAATGAGCAGGATGAACAAATGTGACTAGGTTTGAGGCTTTGATCTCATTTTCTAACCAAAACTTTCTATGTTACATAGGAAGATTAAGTTGTCAGGTCAGATCTTAAGTATTGCATCGGTTAAGTTTCTGGACAGTTTATTGCATTTTTGATATAAGGCAAAACCAGGTTGGAAAATGCTTAAATTCTTTTCTCAAGTCTTCTCTCTTTATATGATTCATGGGGAGATGTCCCAGCTGTCTGTATTTAAGAGAAGTGGGTGGTTCCTGATTTGTAATCAATGAAGCAATAATTATAACAATTCTGAGTAAACTGGACCTATGAAATGTTTTAATTTGTGAATGAGATGGAGGCACAAAGAGAAGGTAGGCTGATTGGAGTTAAATCTGCAATATATTCAGGAAATGGCACTTAAAACTGAAGTGCTAAAAACCTCACTAACCTTCCCTAACCAATATACCCATCAAATGAACTTTGTTCTGGAGTGTTCTTGGATATACAAATTAACCAATACAATGGCATGGCTGTCATTTTGTTCAAAATCCATGTATTCCCTTCTCATCAAGGTCCAGGAACCATTAATTGCTGCCTAGAGTTGGTTGACCTTGAGAGATTGGGAAAGAGAGATCTCTATTTCTACGTCCCAATATTCTTAGCATGTTGAAATGTTATTATATGAGTTCTGTTAACCTACTCCCTCCTGGGATTGCCTCTTTGTGCCTGCTGTCATATGAATGTTGAATTAATGTGGAAAAGGAAGGAGTTGCAAGGATTTAAAGCAATAATGAAAATAAACTGTGCTCACTTTGTGGGGCTTTGGAACATAAATACAGTCACACCATTTCTTGAGGGTCTTTTATTTATTGAGGTTTTTAAATGTCTTATCAGTATCTTAATAAAAGTTTTAAAGGGCAGATTCCCTGCTGTTAATGCATGCTTAATAAACCCAGTTTGTTCAATATGGAATTGCATATTGCAGATGTGTCTATATGATTGTAGCAAATTTGTTCACTTTAGTTGACCACAGCTTGGTGGAATGCTCAGCATTACACAGAATGGCCAATGGCAAGGGGTAGAATTATGGAAGCTACCTACTTTTTTTCTGGGCTTTCCCACTGATTTATTTACTTATTGTCTGTGTGCCAGTAAATATCTATTCACAAAAACAGGAAGCAAGTTGTTTGCAAACCTCTGTACTAAATCACTTTTTTCATACTTTAACACATCACTCAACACACTATAATGCATTTATTAATATACGTATTTGCCTCCTCCATGAGTCATGGACATATTTTTCATCATGGTAGCCATGGTGATTAATACAGTACCTAGGACATAGTAGATTATCAGTCCATACTGGTCGAGTGAATGAAAGCTGGTGCAGAGAGCACTGGGAGCAGTACTTCTAGATTGCTACTGAAATAACCATATCTTTTGGTGGTGTCAAATTCAACCAGCCTTGTTCAATAACTTGTTCATTGATGCAAATCCAGCTTTTGGGCATCAAATCTTAAGTCTTTGATTTTACCACTTCTATAGAAGTTTTAAAATACTAGCTCATTGAAACAAATCACAATCAGGATGCTGCCTGACTCATAGAAACCATTCAATAAAAATGTATGAACTGTATTTCAGTAATAAATGTGAAGTAAAGAATGCATGTACAATCTATCACATGATGTGTAAACTAAAAGTTTCTAAAATCTATGAGGAAAATATGTTCAAAGCAGTCTACTTTTAGACTTCCATCTGATTTTCATTGCATAAAACCTATAGTGAAGTATTTGGACACTTGGTCTTATAAAATATGTGACAAACTAAGTTTACTTATCTTCCCATTCTCCCCGTCTCATTGCTTCTGCAAAGAGGAAGAGAAAGAAAGGAAAGAAAGGAAAGGAGGGAAGGAAGAAAGGAAGGAAAAGAAAAGGAGAGGAAAGACTCTGGGCTGTGAGATGGCAAATGTTTTCTTAACATAATGAGGTAGGGATACTAGTTTATAAGAAATAGAGTCCTAGCTATGTTAAAGGGGGAAAGTGAATTTCTAATAACCATTCAAGTGTCTGTTTAATCACAGACATGTGGGGGTGAACAGGCCAACAGACTTAAGTTAAAAATCATCAGTGTAACCTGTCCTCTTGTGACCGCTGCTACCTCTGTGACAGTCAACCCTAGCCTCTGCAGACCAACAGGAACTGAAAAAATGAGAAAATCTATTGGCATTCAGTAGATCCTCTGAGGCTTCAAAATTAGAAAGTCGGAGGGAGAGCTGAGGATCTTGAAGCTTGATTATTGCTGTTGGGAGATGACCGAGAGAAGGGGAAAGTGGAGTGGAGGAGGTTAGGACAGAGTAGAAGAAAAGGGTTGAGGACTGTGGGAAGGGAGAAGGTTGGGGAGGGAGAATTGGAGAACAAGGTAAATTCATAGGGAAAACTCCCTGGGATCACCCAGTTGGCACATCCTTCTCAACTTCCAAGGCCTACACAGTAAGGTTCATCCTTTGTAGAGTAGGACACACTGAAGTAGCTAAGCCAGAATCACAACATCTTATTTCAGACCCAAATAATACCAACTTCAGATGGTGTTAAACCAACAACTGTTTAAAATCTCCCTGAAATCCAGAGAATAGTTTATCTAAGGAAAGGCAGGAAAATCAGTATCCCCTTACTTCTTGGACAAAAATGGTAGTAGGAGCCTCCTCTCTGTGGACTTTGGACAGAGACGAGTAACTATGCCTAGATATTTACTAACTGGAGATCATTGGTAGCTGGAAACAAACAACCTACCACAAGAGTTTCACTGGTATTTTGACAGGTATCTGAAAATACAAAATTAACTAGAATAACAATTAGAACAACTAGAACAACCCTGCCTTGGATGAGTTAAGGGTATGGTAGGGGGGACAGACCTGAATATAGAATGTTCCATTACAATGTGGTAAGCATGATAATATAGGTATGCAGCAAAGGGCAGCAGAGCAGGGGGCATTCAAGCAACATATTGATGGATGGAGAAATAACTCTATAGGAAGAGAAGTAGTAGGATGGCATTCTAGG
This sequence comes from Mormoops blainvillei, assembly GCA_004026545.1. Lineage (NCBI taxonomy): Eukaryota > Metazoa > Chordata > Mammalia > Chiroptera > Mormoopidae > Mormoops > Mormoops blainvillei. The sequence continues at coordinate 35,766 of PVJD01005400.1, forward strand.
CAGAGGGAACAAAAAGGCACAAAGGCCTGAAATACAAAGTGTTAATTTCAGCACTTTCAGTAACATTATGTAGCTGAAGTATGGAGTAGGAGGAATTGGGAGGAAGAATGAGGAAGAGAAACAAAGAGAAACCAAAAGAAGACTGAGGTCAACAATGATAAAGAACCTTGCTAAGTGGTTTAGATTTTCTGCTGCAGACAAGGCATTGAGAAAAGCAGACAGATTTTTTTTATATGAACACAGTGTTCTTTTTAAATTCAAATTTGAATGTCTTGAGGCAGAGCTTGCTCTTTCCAAATGACCACTGAACACACCACTCAAAATTGTCTTGCACCTCACAACTTCACACTTTTTCATGACCTGCCTTGCCTCTAGAGTTAAGTTTTTGATTTCCTGATTTGAATAGAGAACCACTGAGGTACCTATCAAATAGTAACTTTTACAAAATATTTCTAGTGGCAGTGGGAAGAGTGGAGGGAATAATGGAGTTAAGAATACTAGTCACAGTGCAATTTCAGTTGCTTAAACAAGAGATAACAATGAGGCCATTAACTGATAAGTTGATAAACAAAAGTAACATGTCCATACGGTGAAATTCTATTCAGTCATAAAAAGAAATGAAGCATTAATTAATGCTACAAGATGGATGAGCATTCAGAAATGTATGCTAAATGAGACAAATTGGTCATACGAGATCACATATTGCATGATTCCATTTATATGAAATGTCCAGTATAGGCAAATTCAGAGAGGCAGAAATTAGAAGTGGTAGCCAGGGCTTTAGGGAGGGAGAATGGTGACTATTAATAGTTATGGGATTCCTTTATGATGTGATAAAAATATTCTAAAATCAAATCATGGGGATGTTTGTACAACTCTGAATATACTAGAAACTATTGTAAACTATTTAAAAGGGTGAATTTTTTGACGTTTGAATTATATCTCAATTAAGTTGTTCTTTTAAAAGAGATATAATGTGGTCCTGAATTTAGGTACTATTAGTGGGTATGAAAAAGAAAAGATAGTGGTGGATGTGTTCAAAGAACATTCAAAGACATGTGAACGACGCAGGTCCTGTACTTTAATACAGGCAAAGGCACTCTAAAACAATATTAGCAGAAGTAAAGCAGTAAAAGTCCTTGGCATATAATAAGTGCTGAAGATATATTAACTGTTAATATTATTCTCTCCTATAATTGTTTTTCCCCCAGAACTTTCTGGACATTGTGCTGGTTTCCATCTTTATTGTATGAAATGTGTTAGAAAAAGCACTGGACTTCAAATTAGGACAACTGAATTTTAGATCTTGATTAACTACATGCTGTGTGACCTTGGGCAGGTTGATTTACTTCTCTAGGCCCTAATTTTCTCATGAGTAAATTGGGGGAGCTGACTAGAACTGCGTTTTCCAATTGCATTGTGTAGCTGCTTCAAGATCCAAAGAGATGGAGGAGGCAGTTCTCCTTTTTTGCTCTATCAGATTCTATCGGTCTTTGTTTTATATGTTGGGATGCTTAATACAAGTTTTCTTGGAGGAAGAGTTCTGTGGTTAGAAAAAGATCGAAACCCACTGGAACAAATAAAATAAAATTTCTTCCAGAAAAAGTATATATTTATAATATACATTGACAAAAGATGAATGAAGGGACACTGATCCAAACACAAACATAAATGAATGAAATGACTCTGCAATAACAGAGCCAGGGAAGTCAAAACCCAGAATGACTTAAGGATTTTAAAAACTATTAAGAACAACAATCTCCCTACGCTGTCAAAGAAGGAGAGTATATGTTTATGGACTGAGATCAATAATATAATAGTATACGGTTAATAATTATAAGGAAAATACAAAATTGCTCGGTTTTCATCTTTTCCATTCAGCAAAATAATGGTTAGATTTAAAAGGGTAGACAAACATTGATATGATATAATTAAATTTCAAAAGAGGGGTGGAAACAACTAGAGCACCTAGCTGCTCTAAATAAGATCAATGTACCTGGTTTAAGAGAGGTATATATCAGTGTACTGAGAAAAATTATGCGTAACTCATTATTAATATGATGGAATGGAAAGAATATGTCCTTTAGAGACATGGGCCTGGCTTTGAATCAGCACATTTCTAGCTGTGTGACATTGGTTGAACAATGAAATTTTATGAGCCTCAGTTTTTGCATCTGTTAAAAGGGGCTAATAATACATACCTCACAGAGTTGTTGTAAAGATAAAATTACTCCAGCCCCAGCTGGTGTGGCCGAGTAGATTGAGCATAGGCCTAAGAACCAAAGGGTTGTTGATTCAATTTCCTAGTCAGGGCGCATGACTGGGTTGCGGGCCAGGTCCCCAGTGCAGGTCGCATGAGAGGCAACCACACATTGATGTTTCTCTCCCTCTCTTTGTTTCTCTCTTCACCTCTGTCTAAAAGTAAAATAAATAAATCTTTTAAAAAGAAGATAAAATTAGTCCAGATTAGTGTAAAGCAGTGGTCTATAACCCTGGTTATGCCTCAAAATCACTTGGAAACCTTTTTTTTTCAATTATTATATTTATTCTCCATATTCAGCAACTCTTATTCAGTAGCTCTGGAGTGGGACTAGGTTATCTAGATTAATAAAAAAAATTCCTTTATTAATTCTGAAGCACAATTTTGATAGAGAACTACTAGGGTATGTATTCTGGGCAGGTTAAAGAGTAGGTGTCAATGAAGAGATAAAAATAGCAATTATTAATAAACAATAGATTTCACCACTTCTGTTAAAGATACTAGGTGGCTAAATTCATCAGTATTAAAGACCTTTTCAATGTTCTTAGGTCACCTGTTTTGGAAATTCTGCAATCCTTCAGGCCCTTAACTTTTCCTTTCTCTTGGGTCTTGTTTGGCTGTTACATCATTTAGAGTGACAGTGGAACTTCGGATATATTTACAACCTTTGCAAACTGCAAAGTGTGTCTTTGTGTGGGAAGAGGAAGGTGGTGCTTATGATTGGTTGGAAACCTCAAGGGAAAAATGCTTAGAATAAAGTGTTTCTAAATTTCCAGCAGAGCCATACCTCTGCAAGTAAGTTTCGGGCCAACCAGGTGGAACCTCATGCAGAATGTGTGGCTTGTTTTCTGCTGGAATTTCGCTTATGGAACAATGCATGCACCTCTCACAACTGTATGTATTAACCCAATGCTGAACTTCACCAACCATCAAATTGATAGGGCAAGAACACTATCTATGCAGTTGACCGAAGCTGACACATACCAAGGGACTTTCTCTTTCCCCATTAGTTTAACGCATCTCAAATTTTAAACCCCATCTTGATGCCTATATTCTCATTCATCTCTTACCTACTGCTGTCAGAGCTGGGAGACTCTAAGACAGGGTAGGCAGTCATTAGTTTTGACAAGACTGCTCTGCATGTGTAACACAGAGAGAGGAGTATTCCTCCAAGAACACATCAACTGGAAAGTTTTACTGAGACTTAACAAAAAACTTCCAAAGCTCTGATTATCACTTTCATTTAAAATCTAATGCTTACAGGCCTTACACTTGTGAGTGGTGGAAAATCTAATGCTTCAAGTCGTTATGCTTCTGAATGGATGTTTTTTTTTAGATTCTGACCATATATCCTGTCATGGATAACATTACAATTAGAATGTAGTTAAAGCTGTGTGGACAAAGAGTGTTCTGAAGGACACCAAGACATTCCTGTCACTTTCCAAACATTCCTTCTAAAAATTCATAAAATCACTTAGTTTAAAGTTTTTCCAGGATCAGAAATTAATTTGGATAAACCTCATCTTTTTTTAACATGTACTGTCCTGAGATCATTCAAGAGTTCTCAATCCTCCCTATGTGAGCTTGAATTAGTTCAATCAGATTAGTTTCCACCTTGTATTTAGTTGGATCTGTCTTATAAAAACAACAAATTTTAATGATGAGGAGGGAGAATGGAAGCCTAAATTTTTTATATCTAATATACAATTTTAATGGGGTTTTTAGAAACTTTTAATGAAAATTTGCAAACATGTCCAAGGGCAGAAAGCACAGAAATCTGTACCGATCATCCAGCCTGAAAAATTAACAGTTCCCCTCCCTGTTTCCCTGGATATCTTCAAGCAAGTTCCAGGTATCTTATCACTCTTTTTTTCTTCCTTTTGGTAGGAATATTAAGATTTTTTACATTGTCCCCTAGACTTATCTATATGTTTCAAATGTGTTTTATATATTTTTTACTTTTTAGTTTTTTTATTGTAGTTCTGTTACAGTTGTCTGCATTTTCCCCCCGTTGCTCTCCCCTGCCCCATCTAACCCCTGCTCCCAAAGATAATCCTCTCCTCATTGTCCTTGTCCATGGGTCCTTTTGACATGTTCCCTTCTTTCATCCATTATCTCCCTCCCCACTCAACTCTGCTCACTGTCAGTTTGTTCTTCATTTCCATGTCTCTGGTTCTATTTTGCTCATTTGTTTGTTTTGTTGATTAGGTTTCACTTATAGGTGAGATCATATGGTATTTGTCTTTCACTGCCTGGCTTATTTCATTTAGTATAATGCTGTCCAGTTCCATCCGTGCTGTCTTGAAGGGTAGGAACTCTTCCTTTCTTTCTGCTGCATAGTATTCCACATGTAAATGTACCACAGTTTTTTCATCCACTCATTTACTGATGGGCATTTAGGTTGTTTCCAACATTTGGCTTTTGTAAATGATGTTGTTATGAATATTGGGGTTCAGAGGTTCTTTTGAATTGGTATTTCAGGATTTTTAGGGTATAATCCAAACAGTGGAATCACTGGATCAAAAGGCAGTTACATTTTTGTTTTCTGAGGAAATCTCATACTATTTTCCACAGCGGCTGCACCAGTCTGCATTCCCACCAACAGTGTCCTGGGGTTCCCTTTTCTCCATTGCCTCTTCAGCACTTGTGGTTTCTTGATTTGTTAATGATGGCCATTCTGACTGGTGTGAAGTGGTAACTCATTATAGTTTTAAATTGCTACTGTCTGGTGGCTAGTGATGTTGAACATCCTTTTATATGTCTGTGGGCCTGCTGTATGTTCTCCTTGGAGAAGTGTCTGTTCAGGTCCTTTGCCCATTTTTAAATTGGATTATTGGTCTTCCTGGTGTGGAGTCATATGTGTTCTTTATATAGTTTGGAGATCAAAGCCTTGTCTGAGGTATCATTGGCAAATATTTTCTCATGTGGTTGGTTCCCTTTTTATTTTGCAGAGGTTTTCTTTAGCCATGCAGAACCTTTTAAATTTGATGTAGTCCCATGTGTTTATTTTTTCCTTTATATCCCTTGACCTAGGGAACATATTGGTAAAAATCTTGCTGTGTGAGATAACTGAAATTTTCCTGACTATGCTCTCCTCTGCGACTTTTATAGTGTCACAAATAATATTTAAATCTTTTATTCATCTTGAGTTTATTTTGGTGTATGGTGTAAGCTGGTAGTCGAGTTTCAATTTTTTTCTGGCCAGATCTCCCACCACTATTTATCAAGGAGGCTATTTTTACTCCATTTTATGTTCCTGCCCCCTTTGTCAAATATTAATTGGTCATGGAGACTTAGATTTATTCCTTGGCTCTCCATGCTGTTCCATTGGTATATGTGCCTGTTCTTATGCCACTACCAGATTATTTTGATTACAGTGGCTTTGTAATATAGTTTGATATCTGGTATTGTGATTACTCATACTTTGTTCTTCTTTCTCAGAATTGCTGAGGCTATTCAGGGTCCTTTATGGTTCCACATAAATTTTTTCAGTGATTTTTTTACTTTTTATTCATTATTCTATTACAGTTGTCTCATTTATTTTTCCCTTTATCACCCCTGCCCTGCCCCCCATCCCATCAGTCCCACATCAACATTTTCCCACCACAACTTGCCCCAGCCCCACCCCTCCAGACCTCACACCCTACATCCTTTCCCCACTTTGCTGTGTTGATGGGTCTTTATCCATGTTCCTTGATGACCCTTCCCTGCCTTTTCCCCTATTATCACCCTCCCTCTTCCCCTATGTTTACTGTAAGTCACTTTTTTTATTTCAATGATGCTGGTTATATTTTGCTTGCTTGCTTATTTTGTTGATTAGGTTCCACTTATAGGTGAGATCATATGGTATCTGTCTTTCACCACCTGGTTTATTTCACTTAGCATAATGCTCTCAAGTTCTATCCATGATATTCTGAAGGGTAGTAGCTCTTTCTTCCTTTTGCTGCATAGTATTCCATTGTTTAAATGTACCATAACTTTTTGATCCACTCATTTACTGATGGGCACTTGTGTTGCTTCCAATTCTTGGTTACTGTAAATTGTGCTGCTATGAACATTGAGGTGCATAAGTTCTTTTGAATTGGTGTTTCAAAATTCTTAGGGTATAATCCAGCAGTGGAAATGCTGGGTCAAAAGGCAGCTCAATTTTTAATTTTTTGAGGAAATTCCAAACTGTTTTCCACAGTGGCTGCAGTAGTCTGTATTCCCACCAACAGTGTACTAGGGTTCCCATTTATCCACATCCTCACCAGCACTTGTTGTTTGTTGTTTTGGTTAATGTGGCCATTCTGTCTGGTGTGAAGTGGTATCTCATTGTAGTTTTAATTTTCTTCTCTCTGATTGCTACTAATGCTGAGCATCCTTTCATGTGTCTCTGGGCCAACTATATGTCCTCCTTGGAGAAGTGTCTGTTCATGTCTCTTGCCCATTTTTTAAATTGCATTGTTTGTCTCCCTGGAGTGGAGTTGTGTGAGTTCTATATATATTTTGGAGATCAAACCCTTGTCTGAGGAATCATTGGCAAATGTATTTTCCCATACACTTGGTTCCCTTTTCATTTTGCTGATGTTTTCTTTAGCTGTGCAGAAGCTTCTTATTTCCATGTAGTCCCATTTGTTTATTATTTCCTTTATGCTCCTTGCTCTAGGGGACATATCAGTGAAAATATTGCTGCATGGAATATCTGAGATTTTCTGCCTATGTTCTCCCCTAGAACTTTTGTGGTGTCATGACTTATACTTAAGTCTTTTATCCATCTTGAGTTTATTTTTCTGTGTGGTGTAAGTTGGTTGTCAAATTTCTTTCTTTCTTTTTTTTTTTTGCTTGTAACTATCCAGATCTCCCAATACCATTTGTTGAATAGGCTATTTTTACTCCATTTTATGCTTCTGCTCCCTTTGTTGAATATTAATTGACCATAGAGACATGGGTTTATTGCTGGGCTCTCTATTCTATTCCATTAGTCTATGTGTCTGTTCTTATGTCACTACCAGACTGTTTTGATTATGGAGGCCTTATAACATAGCTTGATGTCAGGTATTGTGATCCCTCCTACTTTGTTCTTCTTTCTCAAAATTGCTGCAGCTATTTGGGGTCATTTATGGTTCCATATAAGTTTTTGAAATGTTCTATATCTTTGAAGTATGTCATTGGTATTTTAGTAGGCATTGCATTGAATCTATGAATTGCTTTGGGAAGTATGCACATTTTGATGATGTTCATTCTTCAAATCCATGAACATGGTATATGTTTCCATTTATTTATATCTTCCTTAATTTCTTCCTTCAGTGATGTGTAGTTTTCTGAGTATAGGTCTTTTACCTCCTTGGTTAAGTTTGTCCCTAGGTACTTTATTTTTCTCATTGCTGTAGCAAATGGGATTTCTTTAATAATTTCTGTTTCTGATATCTTGTTTTTGGTGTACAAAAATACCTTCATTTCTGAATATTGACATTGTATCCCGCCATTTTTGCCAAATTCACTGATCAGTTCGAGTAGTATTTTAGTGGAGTCTAGGTTTTCTCTGTACCCTATCATGTTATCTGCAAACAATGACAGTTTCACTTCCTCCTTTCCAATTTGGATGCCTTTTATTTCTTTTTCTTGTGTGATGGCTGTGGCTGGAACTTCCAATACTGTGTTGCATAAAAGTGGTGAAAGCAGACAATCTTGTCTTGTGCCTGAGCTTAGGGGGAATGCTCTTAGTTTTTGCCCATTGTGTATGATGTTGGCTGTAGCTTTCTCATATTTAGCCTTTATTGTGTTGAGTTGTGCTATCTCTACTTCCAATTTGCTTAGTGTTTTTATCATAAATGGGTGCTGTACTTTATCAAATGTTTTTCCCCATCTATTGATATGATCATGTGATTTTTTTTATTTGTTTATGAGATATATTACATTCACTGATTTGCAAATATTGTACCATCCTTTCATTCCCTGGGGTGAATCCCACTTGATCATGGTGTATGGCCTTTTTAATGTATTGCTGGGTGTAGTTTGCCAATATTTTGTGGAGGATTTTAGCATCTGTGTTCATTTGTGATATTGGCTTATAATTTTCTTTCTTTGTTGTGTCTTTATCTGGTTTTGGAATTAGGATGATGCTGGCCTCATAAAAAGAGTTTTGTAGTCTTACCTCTTCTTGGATTTTTGTAATTGTTTGAGCAAGATAGCAGTTATGTTTACTCTTCTCTAAATAACCTTTTGTAAAATACTGTGAAGCTGTCTTGTCCAGAGCTTTTGTGTGCCAGGAATTTTTTGATTACTGCTTTAATTTCACTAGCTGTTATAGGTCTATTCAGGCTTTCTGGGAAGCCTAATTTTTAAATATGGATGATGGAAGAAGTTTTTGGTGGAGAGAAATAACGCAGGGGCCTACTAGAGAACATTATTTGGTAGAGGAGAGCAAGGATGCTTATAACACAATCATAAATTTTGAAATAAAGTAGTGAGACATATAAGATGGTGAAGGAGTGAATGGAAGTCACACTGACCTCCTCCCAGGACCAATCTGGAATTACAACTAAATTGTGGAGAAATCACTCAGAATGAAAACTGAACAATAGTGAGAAAGAAGCCTTATAACCTTGGACAGACAGAAGGATCAGCTTCAGCACAACCTGACTGGTAAGGAGTGCAGCAGAGACTCAAGAAGGCTGGCTGGGCACCCTCAGGCAGCAGTGCCAGAGGCATATTTAAGCGGCCAGGTTGATCCACCCAAGAAGAGTGGGGATTAAACCGTAAACTGGGATCCCCAGCCTAAAGCACCAGAGCCCCAAAAGTACACAGATAACAGCCAGCTGCAAAAAGTGGCAGGGTTGCTCTCTGACAGAGATGGACAGCTGGAGACTGAAAGAGCCATTCAAAGGGCCAATACATAAATTTTCATCTGCAGCTACTTACCCTGGGCCCCAGCAAAGATGGGGGCAAAGTGTGCTAGAGGTGCCTGAGGAGAGACTGGGGACAGAGACTTTGGGGTGACAACTGAAAGAGTAGCCTCTAGGATTCTGGTGTTGAGCCATCCCTCATGCGATAGCAGCCATCAGTGCTCAGGCAGACCACTCCCCTCTGAGCAGCAGTAGACTGAGCAGAAATAATAGCTTCGCCCCCAGGAGGGACTCTGCCCTGACCTTGTGGTGCTTAAGCCTGAATGCTGAGTGCAGAGTGGCAGCCACAGACAGTAGATCCCTGGCAAATGGGGAGCAGATTGGACTAGAGACACTTGAGGAGAGACTGAGGACAGAGACTTTGGGGACAGAACTGAGAGAGTAGCTGATGGGATCCTGGAGCTGAGTCATCCCCCATAAGATACCAGCTAACGAGCTCACACAGGCCACTTCCCTCACATCAGCAGCAGCCTGAGGAGAAACAAGAGGCCCAACCCCAGGAGGGATTCTGCCCTGCCCTATAGTGCTTAAACCTGACTGCTGAGTGCAGAGTGACTAGATTAACTGAAGGAGACAGCCACAGACAGCAGATCCCTGGAAGTCTGGAACAGACTGCATATGGTCAGATGGGGTCAACGTCTGACATCACCAGTGGTGGATCCAGAAAGAAAAAACAGCAGTGAATACTAGAGGCCACTGAGATGAGATCCATTGTGGTCTTCTGCATAATTAGCAATATTTTCTTTACTACATAGCTTTTTAATATTAAAAAAATTTAAAAATAAAGTAATCAAATTCTTTCGGGTGTTCACATTAAGCTCTCAACAGTACTTATCAGCCTTTTGCTTCATAAATTATTTTTAATTATTATCATCAGCCAACAGAGGGTATCATTTCATCATAATGTTTAAATATTCATTAATACATCAGAGCCTTCCTCTAATGTTGGACTACAAGGTTCCTGTTAATTTTCCTTGCCTTTGACTTATTGTACTTCTTCCACATACCTTGCCCACATCCAATATCCATGTTGTTTTCCTAAGCAAAACTTTGCCTGCATCAGGGGTTTGTTGGTATTTAGCCCTTTTGTGACTTTTTTTAGTTTTTCCATGCTAGGGGAAGAGGGATTTGAGGAGAGGAGATTTTCTATCTAGGGCTTTATCCCCTAAAATCCATTTAAGTGTTCAAGTGCCCTAAAGTCCATTTCCCCTTTGTTAAGAAATGGACTAAATAACAGATAGTGCAGGGGTGGGGGCTACACATCAGCTTGTCCTAAATGGTTTCACTATAGGCTTACCTAGAGGGTAAGGAATGACTGAATGGCTTGCTGAGGGCCATTGTAAACCCCTTGGTCCTCTGATTCTAAGATTAATTGCTCTGTATCCTTTTCTGACTGTCGCTATGGGATTGGTTGCCCCAATTCCCAGTCTGTTCCTGACTGCAGCAGTTTCAGTAATCATTACCCTGAGCTCAAGCTTTGAGAATATTGGCAGCAGACAATGCTTTATCAGCAATCAACCCAGTGCAACCTCTTTAGAACCAGATGCCAACAGGGATCAGACTATATCTAAGGGGACTGGAGACAGGCACAGCATGGATGTGCATATACAGCTCTAATTCTCTCTCCTAGTTGTTTCTAATAAGCTAAACCTAGGAGTAGAGAGAAATAGATTCATAAAGAAAAAAAATAAATGATGCAATGTCATTGTACTGGTTTCCCACAAAACCAGCATCTCAAACAATGTGCATGTTTTCTGTTTAATTATAAAAGGCTTTACTTTGCACAAGGTGAAACGTATTGTAAAAGCAATTATTTATTCATATATCCAGCCAAGAAAATTGTAGATTCCAGCTTATTATGTGAGAATTTTCATTTGAGCCTAATTTATAGAGGCTTACTCAATTCAGTTTCAAACAAATGCTTGACTTACTTGAATCATGTAAACCAGGGGTCAATGTCATAACTATTTGATTAAAAATGCCACTGGGTATAGGGCCTTAAAGTACTTCTATATCATGCTGTAACAATAGTTAACATTTACTGAATTCTGTGAATCAGGGAGATTTTCAAACACTTTATACAGATTACTTAATTCAAGTTTTATAAGAACCCTATGAAGCACCTATGAATAACCTACTGTTATTAACCTCATTTTAACAATTAGAAGACTGAGTGACATAAAGGCAAGAGACTTGTCTAAGGTCAAATACGGTGGCAGTTTTGGGAAATCAGAGAGTGATAGCTGATGCATATGAGATTTTTTTACAAAGTAATTAAGATATTCTGGAATTAGTATCGAAGTTTGCAAGACACTGTGAATTTATTTTAAAACACTGAATTTTACACTTTGTGGTATATAAATTATATCTCAATAAAGCTTTTATTAAGAAAGTGACTTGTGGAACTTCTGGCCAAGATGGAGGATTAGGTAGATATCCTTTTGGTTGTGCAAGCAGACCAAGTATAACAACAAATTCAAAAACAAAAAATAACTAGAACTGCCAGAAAATCGAACTGTATGGAATTCGGACAACCAAGGAATTAAAGAAATATTCCTCCAGACTGGTAGGAGGGGTGGAGATGGATAGTCAGGGCAGAGAGGATGCAGCAAGGCTGCAGCTGGCAAACCAGGTGGTTCCACATTTGTGTGCGGATAAACCAGGAAGAACTGGGGAGTGAGTCAGACCATGTAACCCAGGGTTCTGGTGAGGGGAAAGAAAGCCTCAAAACCTCTACCATTAAAAACCTATGGGGTTTGGAGCGGCAGGAGTAACTGCCAGTCTTATAGGAGATTTCGTTTGAGAGACCCACAGGATGCTAGAACATATACAAACCCACCCACCTTGGAATCAGCACCAGAAGTGTTCAATTTGCTTGTGGGTAGCAGGGGAAGTGATTGAGAACTGGTCAAGAGCCAAGCAAGGACACTGTGCCCTCTTGGACCCCTCCCCCACATACAGGACCACACGGCAGTGACGTGTGCTGTCCTACCCTGGTGAACACCAAAGGTTCTGCCCCTCACAATGTAATAGGCATGCCAAGACAAAAAAAAATGGCCCAAACAAAAGAACAGATCAAAGCTCAAAAAACAGAACTACACAATGAAGAGATAGCCAACTTAACAGATACAGAGTTCAAAACACTAGTAATCTGGATACTCACAGAAATGGTGGAGTATGATTGTGAAATGGAGGAAAAAGCGAAGGCTATGCAAAGTGAAATAAAGCAAAATATACAGGGGACCAACAGTGAATGGAAGGAAACTGGGACTCAAATCAACTATTTGGAGCAGAAAGAAGAAATAATCATTCAACCAGGACAGAATGAAGAAAGAAGAATTTAAAAAAAAAATGAGGAGCAGCTGAGGAACCTCAGGGACAACTTTAAATGTTCCAATGTCCAAATCATAGGGGTGCCAGAAGGAGAAGAGGATGAACAAGATATTGAGAACTTATTTGAAAAAATAATGACGGAGATCTTCCCTGATATGGCAAAGGAAATAGACTTCCAGGAAGTCCAGGAAGCTCAAAGAGTCCCAAAGAAGTTGGACCCAAGGAAGCACACACCAAGGCACATCATCATTACATTACCCAAGATTAAAGATAAGGAGAGAATCTTAAAAGCAGCAAGAGAAAAGGAGACAGTTACCTACAAAGGAGTTCCCATAAGACTATCAGCTGATTTCTCAAAAAAAAACTTACAGGCAAGAAGGGGCTGGAAAAAAGTATTCAAAGTCATGAAAGGAAGGGCCTACATCCAAGATTACTCTATCCAGCAAAGCTATCATTTAGAATGGAAGGGCAGATAAAGTTCTTCCCACATAAAGTCAAGTTAAAAGAGTTCAGCATCACCAACCCCTTCTTGTGTTAAAGGGACTAATCTAAGAAAAAGAAGATGATCAGAAATATGAACAGTAAAATGACAACAAACTCACAACTATCAACAACTGAACCTAAAACAACAAAAACAAAATGTAAGTAAGCCAACTGCTAGAAGAGGAACAGAATCACAGAAATGGAGATCACATGGAGGTTTATCAGCAGGGAGGGGGAGTGGAGAGAAGGGGGGAAAAGCTACAGGGAATAAGAAGCATAAATGGCAGGTACGAAATAGACAGGAGGAGGTTAAGAATAGTATAGGAAATGGAGAAGCCAAAGAACATATATGTGCGACCCATGGACATGAACTAAGTAGGGGAATGCTGGTGGGAGGTGGGAGGTGGGGTGCAGGGTGGAGGGGAATAAAGGGTAGAAAAAAGTGGGACAACTGTAATAGGATAATAGATAAAGTATATTTTAGAAAAAGATAGTGACTTGCCTAAAGTCATGAAGTTAATGCATAACAGAACTGGACTTTCATCCAGCATGGCTTCTTCTATCCTGTATTTTGAATTTTTATTAGTTATTCCAAAAACATATCTTTTGTGATGGTTTTCCTCTGGTCAAAATCCTCTGGGCTTTCTCATCAACCAGAAATTCCTCACCAGCCTTACTTTACCTTGTATTCTTAGTTTTCAGTAATGATTCATTCCTTAAACAACTGAATCCCTACCACAAACACCTCCACTTATTAGGTCTGAGAGTGAGAAGTTTGGGTACCTGTCCTTAAGGACTTATAATAGTAGTTGGGTTTATAACCTCCACTCAAATTACTATAATACAGGTTACACTTAGTGTTGTGGTTATTCCTAAAATGGAGAGGGCTTTTGATTGCTCTTTAAATGTATTTGTAGATGAAGGGAGTTGGTAGAAGGGAAGGCTTTGTGGAAGGATTAGAATTTGAGTTGGGCCTTGATGAGGAAAGGATTCACCACCTGGTGGGGGGGGACATAGGCAAAGGCAGTAGAATCCAGGGCAGATTCTGGTTGGTTATGAATAAAGTGAATATAAAGAGGAGTTGTTTTTTTTTTCCAAGATAGTTATGGAGTAGGTGGGAGCTATATGCACCTCCTCCTGGCACAAAACTGGATTTCAGCTAAATTATAGAGCAATCAACCTGAATGACCAACTGAAGGTCAGCTGAACAGAAGTATTATATCCAAGGATTTATAGTAGAAGCTATATAAGGACTAGTAAGGAGGGTGGGGATACAGAGAGGGCTGGCTCTTGCACCCACATGTGGTGGCTGAGAAGCCAGGGGTATATTTTAGAGGCAAAAGTCCTCTATGAGGAGTGCGCAGTGTCAATCCCATGCAGGGACCCCCAGCCCAGAGCACCAGGTCTGGGAAGTGAAGCCTGTAAAAAAAGTGGCAGTGAAAATCAGCAGAGACTATCTGATGGGTAGAAGAGGGAGTCTGCTAGAATTCCAGGAGCTCCCCTAAAGGGCAACACACAGAAGCTTGTTCTTGGGCACCTACCCAGGGCTCCAGTAGACGGAAGGTGACTTAGGGCATACGGGAATCACAGAAGGAAGATCTGGGTGGTGTGGCCCCAAAGAAAGATCTGGGGGTCAGCTACTGTGGTCCTGGTCCTGAATCAACATCCCACACTGCCCTCAGGTGACATCTCCAGGGTCAGGCACTCCTATTTTTACAGAACCAGCTGGGGAAGTGTACTAACCCTGTCTTTCAATATGGGCAACATCACCCTTCCAAACTTGAGTCGAGCAGAAAGGACTGTTGGCTGCACCCAACAGGGACCTTTGGTGTGTACTTTATCAGGAGAAACTATAGTACACACTCAGAGAGACATTGAACTCTGAGGCTTTGGAATGGGGGCTAGTCCCCCCTGACACCTGTAGGCTCGACCAGCACCCACTCCCAGTGAAGACTATATTCTTCTATCTTTCCAAGTCATGGTGGCCCTGATAAGCTCAGTTGCTTGGAAGAAGGAAGGACTGCTAAGAGCTAGGACCTTCAGAGTACATATCCCTCAGTGGCTCAGATCCAGAGCTCAAGTGGGCGTGGCTATGGAGCTGTGAGGAGGCTTGGAGCTCATCCCCCTCCCACAGGCTCAGCAGGCAGTAACCCCAGTGGAAGGCTGTCTTGATGATTTTTCCTAAGTCCTGGTGGCCCCTCCAAGTTGAGCTCAGTTCAGTGGGAAGAATGGAATTTTGCTCAGAGCTTGGACATTTGGAGTGTTTTACTGAGAGGCTCAGGCACAGGGCTCAAGTGGGCGTGGCTATGCAGTTAAGGGAAGGAGTAGATCTCTCTTTCCTCCTGAGGGCTTGGCTGGTACCACCCTCAAAGGAAGGCTGTCTTAATACATTTTCCCAAGTCCCAGTGGCCTAGTCCTGTTGAGCTTCCTCCTGCAGGGGGTGGGAAGGGGGCAGCTTGCTGTACCCATCCTGAACTGAAGGCATGCTTCTCTTGTGGGAGTTAGAGTTGAAGACAGTAGCAGAGACTGAGTGGTATGGCTCTGGATTAGGGGCCATGTTCTCCCCATTGAAAGCCTGACCATGCTGTCTGCAACTAGGGTATCCACTAGTCCCATCCTCCTATCCTGATTGTCCTGCCCTACCAGGGCTTGTGTCATGTGGAAGGGGCAGTGGGACATGGCCAACTTGAGGCCACTCTACAGTCTTTCTTCAAAGAAAGAGAAGAGATTTCAGGCCATGGATGAGATTCAAGAAAATGTGACAGAGCAGCGGATGGCTATTGGGAGAACTGTGTGAGGTCCCAAGGTGCCTACTTTGAAGGGGACTGAGGCTGCATTGTCTTATGTACGATGTTTCTTATATCTTGTATCTTCAATAAATGTCTCTATTTTTCATATTACATGGCTGGATACCTTCTGTGTAGACCTCATATATTTGGGCTACATCGAGTTGTGTTGGAGATGGAAAAGATCATGATTTTTTGACACAAACTTGAGTTCACATCTTGACTGCATCACTGTGTTAGCAGGTGACCTCCAGTAAATTATTTTTCCCAATTCTAAACATGGGAATAAAGATCTCTACCTCATGTTGGTTGTGAAAATTAAATTGAGTAAGGGTAGCTATTATGGGTTAGGAGAACCACTGGTAGATTGGGAGGGGAGGATAGAGGAGGTGATTACAGCCACACTTTAGAAAGGTTCATCCATCAGCAAAAGTTCAAGTGATAGGTTATATACAAAGTTGGGCAAAAGTAGGTTTACAGTTATTCCTGCTAAAAATAATTCAGTAATTAATAAATGATAATACAAGAACAAACTCTGTTGTGCATACTTACAACTCTAAACCTGCTTTTGCCCCACCATATATACTGATTCCAAAACTGCAGCTGTCAAAGGATCCCTTACACTGATTAGATACCAAACAAGGATGATGATATTCAAAGACTTTCTGGAAGTGGAATCAGCAAGACCTGTGATGGATGAGTTGCATGAAGCAAGGAAAAAAATACATCAAAGAGGACTCTGGGCTTTTGAACTTAACTGAAAAGGAATTTTATTGGTTGTGACAGAGCCTAGAAAGTAGGAAGGAGAACAGG
Source organism: Mormoops blainvillei (assembly GCA_004026545.1). NCBI lineage: Eukaryota > Metazoa > Chordata > Mammalia > Chiroptera > Mormoopidae > Mormoops > Mormoops blainvillei. The sequence goes on from PVJD01005400.1 coordinate 52,328, forward strand.
TTTGGCATATGGGTGGATGAGCTAGGTTTTGGACTTCTTTGAGGAAATGGTAATTTAATGGAGAGAGGGAGAATAGGAGGTTTGAAGGGGGGACTGGAAATGTTAAGGTAGTTTAGGCAACTGTCAAGTTGGGAGCTTAGGTTTTCCTAAAAGGCAGTAGAGCCCTCCCCAGGAAAGGTGCAGAAAAGAAGGCTGTTTTTCAGGAACTATTCATCATGTTTGAAAATTTGTTTCAAGCAGGTCAGGACTATTCCCAAGAGAGGAGCAGGAGTTGTAGAATTCTTTTCCTTCTTCTTCCCCTTCTCCTCTTTACTTCTATATTATATGTCCCCCAGCAACCGATATAGAATAAGAATATAGAATTCTAAAAGTACTGCTATAGTATTGTAACCTGGCTACACTGGAAGATTAATAGGTTTTTTATTGGCTGGATAGAAACCTGAGAATTAATATATAATATTAATTTCTAGAGGGAAAATGTGTTTTGAGTTCCAAACCATTAAATCTTTGGAACAAATTTCATTCGTAATATGAAGGCTACTTATATTAAAATCATAGTTATAGTACTCTTCCACTGTATTCAGCCACTCTATAAAGCTAGATGGTATTTAAAGCATATAGACAGGAAAAAAATCTGTTCCCCATGTGGAGGCTTATTAGCTTCATCAGCTGGTTGGCTGCTGGTCCATCTGCTCTTGATTAAGAGCCTGGTCATCCACAGCTCTTGAAAGGAACATGTCAATTTACTTCATAACAGGTGTTAGCTGCTTTAGTCTTTGCCCCTAGGCTGCTACCTAGAAGGAGGCCTATGGGTCAGTAATCACCTCTCTTATCTCAGGCATTTAGCTGCTGCCTTTTCCTAGGAAAAATCAGTTGGTAGAGGGATGCTTTGGTTTAGTGACCATTCTATAGACCTGGGAACATATTGGGCATTTACTATCCCTTAAGAACCTCTCTGTACCCTATGTACAGAATACCTTTGTAATGTCCTGATACTGGCAACCCAGTTTTCTAAAGTTCTGCCTTGTCAATTAGCCAACTGGAAAGTTCCTTTGGTCACTATATGCCCTTCCTCCTGAACACTAGCTTCTTGTGCCACCTGAGGAGCTAATTGACAATTAACTGACAATGGGGACCATGATAACCCTGAAGGAGAAAGCAACATGGGTTCCTATGTGACTGAACAAGAACCTTATCATTCGTAGAATACCTATTTTCCTTCTGATGGGGTGAGTCAGAAGAGAAATACAGAATGTAGAGTATGTCTCAGAAACATTAAAGTGACTCCTTCTGTCTAGAGAGAACTTTATTTAGTTTCTCATTTTTTTTCTGCTAGCTCCACATTTCAAAATACATTTTTAGGGAGGCAAAATAATGCTAGAATGTGCCGACAATATGCATGAAAATTTCAAGGAAAAAATCAAAGACAACAATAGAAATCACAATTAAATTAAAATGATATTATATTAAGAAGACAAATACTAGGTGATCAAGGATCATTGGGACTCTGAAATTCCTGTGCTTTAGAGGGAGTAAATGAGAAACTTATGAACCAAACCACTGTCCAGCTCCAACCAAAATTGATTGCTCCATATTCCATCAACCCAGATAATCTGGAGCATTGAACAATAGATATTCTATAACTACGTATTCTGTAACCAATCTCCTCTACTAGATTATGATTTTGACTCTTCATTCAACATTCTTCTTGAATTACCAGCATCAAGCACAGTTATGGGGGCAAAAATGTACTCAGTTCTGTAGAACACTGTACCTATCATATGTTAAATGCTCTACTCAACATTGGGGGATAAATTAGACATGGTACCTGTTCTCAGAATGTTTATGGTTTAGCAGAAGAATTAGAAACAAATACAGATTTTAATATAATGAGAGAAACACACATGAGGTTCCACAGGTGCATATAGCCTAACATGGGAATTCAAGGAAGATTGCCTAAAGGATATGGCACATGAACTGAACTCTGAAGGAAGGTTTAGAAATATGGAGTGAACAAAAGGTGGGAGAAGCTTTCTAGGCAGAAAGGACAATGCAATCAAAGGTATTAAGCACCATCAAGTGTGCAAGTAACTAGAAGCAATCTGAATTATTAAAGTATGCACTTACAGGAATGAGTGGTAAAATATGGGGCTTAGGAAGTTTGCTAAAGAATTTTAGCTTTATTCTATAGTTGTGAAGGAGCTGTTTAAGATTTGAAAATGATGGATTACTCATTTGTTATTCAGAGTTTATAATGAATTTGATAGGAAATGATCAATAAATCTGGTCCGAAGGTCTGAAATGACAGATTATAATAATCAAGAATCAAATATATTTATATACACATATACATAGTGCTGCTTTTGGAAAATATCAGGAATGTGAACAAAGATTTATGTACAGGTATATTTATATAGCATTATTTATAAATGGTGATAAATTAGAAACCATTTAAATGTCCATGACATAGAGGAATGATTAATTGAGCCGAGGTATATTTACAAGATGGAGAATTATGCTATCATTAAAAAGTCATATTATGGAAGACTGGATAATGATATGAAAAGTGCCCATGAAGTACAACTTGAAAAAAGCAATGTACAAAACAACAAATATAGTACAATCTTGATTTGAGGAAACATACACATATCCTTAGATTACAGGAGATTTTTTTCCCCCTTCTTTTTATTTTCTATGTTTTTTAAAGCTTTCTACTGTGGACATGTATTACATATATTCTATAAAAATGGCACTAAATATTATTTGAAACACCAGTAATTATCATCTTTGTGAATTTTCTTTCTTTTTTGTTGAGGATCGTACTCATTCAATTCCTGAGAGACAAGGGTAATTTGGAAAGGCTTTTATGAAGATTAACAGAGTCAATTGAAGAGGTGGTACTTAGAGCTTGTTAGCTTGTTTGGGGTGCTTAAAACAACAAGAATTGTGGAGAATAACTCAATTCCCCAATAACAGGAATGAAATATGACCAGTTAGCAACTGGAAGATATTCAGTAGGAAATCTGAAGACTAAAGAATACAAAATTAAAGATTAAATTGCAGCTGGGAAGATTTAGGATAGAGATAATGCAAACATTATTGGTAATACAAAAATTGCTAAAACCTGAAATATGTCACCAAGAAATGATTGGATATTCAGTTGTGTGGGGTGCCTTTAAGCCTAGATTAATTAACAGGTAGGGGGATAGATGAAATGACCCATGCAATCTTTTTCAGCCACAAAATCCTATCATTTCATGTTTGAGCAGAATATAAAGATTGATGGTAACATCTTTTTAAAGGGAAAATGGGAAATTAGAAGTTAATGGGAGCTGGGAACCATTTATATTTTCATCTCTATCTTTTGCCATGCCCATTGATAAGAGATTTGGATATAATTAGGGCACAATCAAGTACTACCTATTATCAGCATGTAACGATAAATGGAGATTTTTAAATGTAGTACAATGAATACACCTCCAAAATTTCTTTTCAGATTACTCCTTTACTAGCTCTTAAAATATACCATCCCTATAGACTTCTAAGTGATAGGATCCTGCAAGTGATAAGTCCTGGAACTGGAGCCTGGTAGGTTGGCTCAGGCCCAGTGACCCATTTAGCTGATGTTTGTTCTGAAATCACTCTGATTCTAAGGCAGAGTTTTAAGCAACAAATCTCATGCCAACTCAGGGACTTGACTCTGCAAAGTTAACAGTAACCCAGGAAGCCTATTGTAGTACTGTTATTGCTGTTGTTCAGCTAGGGAATTGTTACTATGAGTTTTAGGTCTCTGTGCTCCAGACAAAAACACAGAGCCCAAAGGGAGTGCTGATCTTTGAGTAGGGGAAAAGGGCAAGTATCCAAAAAGCACTTGAGGATAAGAGCCCTCGTTGTGTAAACTAAGGAGCAGTGAGAAAGACCTCTTTACTTCTGAGGGGGCTCTGGTAATGATTAATACAGACCTGACATATCCTTAATATGGAAAAAGGTATCCTTTAATCCAACAATCAAAGCTAAAGATTGCTATGCAAACACACTTGGGAGAAGGAAGAGGGCGATGGCATAACTCAGCCATACTCAGGTGAATGTGCAGGCGGAGACTCTAATGGGCTAGTACTTGAGATACATACTATATTCTCTCTTCAGTAATGGAGACTCAACACAGAAGCAGGGCGAACCACTAGGAGGTTCTGGTGAATGTATTCCCCTTCCAACCTTGACTCCAGAGCAGCATATCAGAATCTGAGTGCACATGTTTACGTGCATGGATGCACTGTATGAATGAACAAGGGTACAAGCTCATTAATTTAAAGATTATGAAGAAATATTAACACTTGTTGAGCCATCAAGTATGGCAGACATTGTACATATGTTCTCTCACCCAATTCTTACAAAGTAGGTTTTATTTCCATACTCAGAAAACTGTGGCTCAGAGAAATTAAATAGTTTGTTCAAGGTTTTAGATGTTAATTTAGGAGTCTGAAAATGAAACATTTAGGAGTCTGAAAATGCAACCATGTTGGTGTGCAGCATAACCTATGCTCACAAGTTAGACTTACAACATCTCCAAACGAGATAGCATCAAGTTTGTGTGTACAATTAAAGTGTCAATTTGCTAAATATAATCATTTGGAATAATTCATAGTTGTTTTTTTTTTCTGATTTCTGTCATTGTTGTTGTCTTTATTACATCAAGAGCCTTAGAAAAATGGAACTTGACTGAGCCTCCCTGGTCCTCTGAGAGGCTCTGTGTCTGCTGCTTCAGAGTACAGCAGGTCTTTAAATATAATTTTGGTCAACGTTGTTTTGTAATAATGTCAGTGAGAAAAGAAAAATAGAGATCCAAGATGACAGTGGAAGCTACACTCACATTATCCCAGAATAAAACTGGAATTGCAAATAAATTATAGAACAATCATCCTGAAAAACCAAATGAAGACTAGCTGAAGAGAAATCTTATAACCAAGGATTTACAGATGAAGCCACATTAAGACTGGTGGGAAGGGCAGAGATATTAAAAGGGCTGGCCTCACTTCTACAGGTGGTGGCTGAAGTTCCAGAAGAATGTCTCAGCTGCAGGAGTTCCCCCTGAGAAGTTTGGGGCCTAAACCTCAAGCCGTCTCCCCAGCCCAGAGCTATAAAGCTGGGAAAAGATGCCAAAATAATATCTGGCCATGAAAAGCAGTAGGGATTTTGTCTGTCAGGGAGAGGCTGGAGCCTGCTAGATACAAAGGCACCCTTTTAAAGGGCTAGTGCACAAAATTTCATTCACAGACACTCACCTTGTATTCCTCCAGAATATAGAGCAGAATAGAGTCATCTGAGGATACCCTCAGTTTGTGGGTCTGAGGAGACAACTGAAGGGAAGGTCAACAGGATTCCTGTGTAGAGTCATTCTCTCATACTATAGACTCCATCTTTTTTGGGTGAAGCATCCTCCATGTGGCAACAGCCTGGGGTAAAGCAATAACCCCAGCCTCTAATCTCCCTCTTGACCCATCCGGTGGAAAAGATGTCTTACTGAGAAATACTGTCAGATGCTCCTTTAGTGACTGAGTCTAACTGGCAGCTGGCAGGCAGAGGTAGGTGGAGGTATATCATGTCAGGGTGTCTTGGGACTTTGCAGACCTGTGCCTGCACCAGGTCTTGGTAGAAACCTGCCTTGGTGTATAGCTTTGCCTTTCCCATACACACCCAGGCCCAGCAGAGACTGCCACAAACTATGGATCACCTTTAGCTCCAAATAGGTTGCTGAGAGCCAGTCAAATGTAGCACCTTATATTGGTCTGCACTACAGAACCTCCCAAGAGGCCCAGAACCAACACATCAAGTGACCAGCTTCAGACAACAACAGAGCATGATCCACTAAGCTTCACAACAAGCACATCCAAAGGTATATGTAGGCAAGCACCAAACCCTGTGTGAGGAAAATTCCACTTCATATGGTTAGTACCTGCAAGTGACTTGCACACTGTGGTTGGGGTTGAGCCTGAGAGTCAGCCAGCCTTGAGGGCTGACTGATATATGAATAGATCAAGAGCAGTCAAGACTCAATTACAATAGAAGGGTCCACATAAGCCAAAAAAGGACATTCCTGGAGCACCCAGATCAGGTGATCAAGGAGACTGTACCACTGGACCACACAGGATACATGCTACATGAAGCCATACCCCTACAAAAAAACTGGGAGTCATAGAAGATCTATTTAATACATAGAAACAAACACAAAGAGGCACCCACAATGGGGAGAGAAAGAAAGAGACCCCAGATGAATGAACAGGAGAAATCCTCAGAAAATAGCTAAATAAATTCAGGCAAACAATTTACAGATATAGAGTTAAAAGAAATGGTTATAAGGATGTTCAACAGCATGAAAAAAAGACACAGAGACCATAAAATAAGACAAGACAGAACTGAATAGTACAATATCTGAAATTAAGATTATACTGGAAGGAATAAACAGTAGATTGGATGAAGCAGAGAACTGAAATAGAGATTTGGAAAACAAGGTAGAAAAAAGTCACCCAAGCAGAGCAGAAAAAAAGAGAAAAATAATTTTAAAAATGTGGACAGCTTAAGGGACATTTAGAACATGAAGCATAACAACATTTGTATAATTAGGGTCCCAGAAGGAGAAGAGAAAGAGCAAAAGATTGAGAATCTATTTAAAGAAATAATAACAGAAAACTTCTCTAATCTGATGAAAGAAAAAGGTACACATATGTAAAAAGTGGAAGACTCCCAAACAAGATGGACCCCAAGAAGCCCACACAAAGACACATCATAATTAAAGTGGCAAAAGCTAAAGACAAAGAATTTTAAAAACAGCAAGAGAAAAGCAGTTATTTAAAAGGAAGCTCCCATAAGACTGACAGCTGATTTCTCAAAAGAAAGATTTCAGGTCAGAAGGGATTGGCATGAGATTTTAAAATTGATGAAAACCAATGATCTACAACCAAGACTACTTCAACCACCAAGGCTATCATTAAAATTTGAATGAGAAATAAAGAGCTTCACAGACAAGAAAAAGCTAAAAGAGTTTGTTATCACCAAACCAGTGTAACAAAAAATGTTAAAGGGCAAGAAGAAGAAAGAAGAAGAACAAGAACAAGAGAAGAAGAACAAGAAGGAGAGGGAGGAGAAGCAGGAGGAGGAGGAATATAGGTAAAATAATAAAATGGCCATAAATATATATGTATCAATAATTACTTTAAGTATAAATGGCTTAAATGCTCCAATCAAAAGACGCAGGATAGTGGATTAGATAAGAAAATAGATCCATATATCAACTGTGTACAAGAGACCTACCTCAGAATGAAAGATGCACACAGATTAAAACTAAATATATTAAGAGAATTTTCATGCAAATGGAAATGGAAACAAAGCTGGGATAACAACACATATCTGACAAATTAGACTTAAAAAAAGGCTATCATAAGAAACAAGAAAAATAATACATGGTGATGAAGGAAGCCACCCAAGAAGAAGATATAACCCTTGTAAACATATATGAACCCGACACCTAAATATGTAAGGCAAATCTTGATGGAAAAAAAGGAGAAATTGATAGTAATAAAGTCATAGTAGGGGATTTTTAAATCACATTGACATCAATGGATAGATCTCTCAGACAGAAAATCAGCAAAGAAACAGCAGCCGTAAATGACACATTAAATAAGATGGTTTTAATTAATATCTTCAGAGAAATTCACCCTAAAGGAGCAGAATATACATTCTTTTCAAGTGCACATGGAACATTGTCTAGGATGGAGCATATGTTAGGACACTAAACAAGTCTCAATGATTTAGGAAGACTGATCACATCAAGCATCTTCTCTTCCCATCATAGTAAGAACCTAGAAATCAATCACAAGAAAAATACTAAAAACTCATGACATGGAGGCTGAATGACATGTTTACTAAATAACAAATGGGTTGCAGACCCAACATGGCAGAAGAATAAGTAGAAGCTACATTAACCACCTCCCAGGAAAAAACTGGAATTACAGCTAAATTAAAGAAAAATCATCCTGAATAACCAACTGAATACTAGATGGAGAGAAGCTTATAACCATGGACAGATGGAAAAAACCACGTACCAAAAAAACAAACAAACAAAAACAAACAAACACTGGTACAGGGTGAAGAGGATGTGCAAGAGGGCTGGCTGGGCTTTCATGAATAGCTGTAGAAGTCTTGGACTGATATTTCAGCAGCCAAAGGGTTCCTCCTGAGAAGCGTGGGGTCTAAACCTCAAGCTGGTCTCCCTAGCCTACAGCACTAGAACTGGGGAAAGAACCCAAATAACATATGGCTGTGATAATCAGTGGGGTTTCTGTCCACCATGGAGAGATGGTTATAGATGCAGAGAGCATCCTAAAGGGCAAATACACAAAATTTCTTTGGCAGCCATTTACTTTGGCCTCTGGCAGAACGATGTCAGAGTGGACTAGAGACACATGAGGACAGTCTGGGGCAGGTGGCTCTGGGAAAAGAGCTTAAGGAACAGCCACCAGGATCCCTGTGCTGAGTCATTCCCTATACAGAAGGAGCCATCTTTCTCAGGCAGAGTATACCTCTCCAAATGGCATCAGCCAGAGGGGAGGCAATGCTCCACCCACAGGAATCATTCTTGGCTAACTCTGTGGTGCTTAAGCCCTGCTGCTGAGGAGTACAGCTGGAAGGCTTTAACTCTTTAAGCCTAACAGAAAGCTAGCAGGCAGAGTTGAATTTCTGGGAGCCCTGAGACTTTAGGTGACTCTCCCCTGGGCCCAGAGCTGGTAAAAGTGGGCCTTGGTGGGTAGCCTGCATCTTTATGCACACAAACAGGCCTAGCAGAGAAAGCCACATGCCATGGATTGTTGATAACTCTAAACAGGCTGCTTGGGGCCAGTCACAAACAGTGTCTAGCGAAGGTCTGAACCAGAGTCTTTGTTGATCTACCTAATATGTAAAAACAAATTCAAAGAAGCATCCAAAATGGGAAGACAAATAAAAAGACCCCAAATGAAAGAAAAGGAAAATTCTCCAGAAGAACTAGATGAAATGGAGACAAGCAATTTATCAGATAGAGAGTTTAGTGTAACAATTATAAGAATACACAACAGCATGAAAAAAAGACATAGAAACCATAAAAAAGGTCCAGACAGAAATAAAGAATGCCATATCTCAAATAAATAATAGATTGAAAGGAATAAACAGTAAGTTAGATGAAACAGAGGATTGAATAAGTGATTTGGAAGACAAAGTAGAAAAAATAACCAAGGAGAGCTGCAAAAAGAAAAGAATTTTAAAACAATGAGGCAAGCTTAAGAAAGTTTTGGACAACATGAACTGTAACAACATCAGTATCATGGCAATAACAGAAAGAGAAGAGAGTGAGCAAAGGATTGACAACCTAATTGAAGAAATAATGACCAAAAGCTTCCATAATCTGTTAAAGGAAAAAATCACACAAGTTGGATGCAAAGAGGCCTACACCCAAACACATCATAATTAAAATGACAAGGCTTAAAGATAAGGAGAGAATACTAAAAACCACAAGAGAAAAGCAAGTGGTTACCAACAGGGAAGCACCAATTAGGCTGTCATCTGATTACTAAACAGAAACATTTCAGGCCAGAAGGAAGTGGTATGAAATATTGAAAGTGATAAAAAAGAAGGACCTACAACCAAGGCTACTTTACCCAGCAAGGCTATCATTTAAAATCAAAGGAGTAATAGGGGATTCCCAGACAAGAAAATGCTAAAGTAGTTTGTTAACACCAAGCCACCACTGCAACAAATGTTAAAGGGTTTGCTTTAAAAAGAAGAAGAAAAAAAGGAGAAAAAGAAAAAAACAGAGGAACATAGCCTAACAATAAAATGACACTAAATATATATTTAGCAATAATCTCCTTAAATGTAAATGGCCAAAATGCATTAACCGAAAGGCATAGGGTAGCTGAATGGATAAGAAAACAAGATCCATATATATGCTGTCTCCAAGACACCCACCTAATATTGAAAGATACATACAGGCTAAAAAATAAAGGAATGGGAAAGGATATTTCATGGAAATGGAAAGGAAAAATAATGTTGGGCTAGCAATACATATATACAACAAAACAAACTTTAAAACCAAGGCTATAATAAGAGACAGAAAAGGACACTGCATAATGATAAAGGGAACAATCCAACAAGAGGATATAATGGTATAAACATTTATGCACCCAACACAGATATCTAAAGATGTAAAGCAAATCTTGATAGATATAAAGGGAGAGATTGAAAGAAATACAGTCATAGTCAGGGATTTTAACATCCAATTGGCTTCAATGGATAGATCTTCAAAGCATAAAATCAACAAGGAGACAAGGCCTTAAATGACACACTAGATCAAATGTATTTAATTGATATCTTCAGAGTATTTCACCCCAAGGCAGAAGAATATGCATATTTTCAAATGAACATGGGACATTTTCTAGCACAGACCACATGTTGGGACACAAAACAAGTCTCGATAAACTTAAGAAGAGTGAAATCATACCAAGTATCTTCTCTGATCACAATGCTGTGAAACTAGAAATCTATCACAAGAAGAACACAGAAAAACACACAAAGACATGGAAGCTAAATAACATGTTATTAAACAATGAATGGTTCAACAATTAGATTAAGGAAGAAATCAAAAGATTCCTTGAAATGCATCAACAATCCAAAATTTGTGGGAGACTGAGAAATTAATCCTGAGGGAAATTCATAGCATTATAGGCTTATCTCAGAAAACAAGAAAAAGGTCAAATAAAAAATCTAACTTTACACTTATAGGAACTTGGAAAAGAATGACAAAAAAACTCAAACTGAGTAGAGGGAAGGAATAAAGATCAGAGCATAAAAAATATGAAATAGAGTCTAAAAAACCATATGAAAGCTCAATGAATTCAAGAACTGGCTCATTGAAAGATAAAGAAAATGGACAAACCTTTAACCAGACTCATCAAGGAAAAAGAGAGAGGACCCAAATAAATAAATGAGAAATGAAAGAGGAGAAATAATAACTGACACAAAAGAAATACAAAGGATGGTGAAAAAAATTATGAACAACTATATGCCAACAAACTGTACAACCTGGATGAAGTAGATAAATTTCTTGAAACATACAATCTTTGAAAACTAAATCAGGAAGAATCAGAGAGCCTGGGTAAACAGATTGCACCTAGTGAAATTGAATCAGTAATCAAAAAACTCCCAACAAACAAAAGCCCTGGACTGGATGGCTTCACAGGTGAATTTAACCAAATATTCTGAGAAGATCTAACACCTCTCCTTCTCAAACTATTTCAAAAAATTCAAGAGGGAAGGTTTTCAAGTTCATTTTATGGGGCTAGAACTATCCAATTTCCAAAACCAGATAAAGGTGCTACAAAGAAAGAAAATTGTAGGTCAATATCACTGATGAACATAGATATTAAAACCCTCAACAAAATATTAACAAACCAACCAGCAATGCATCATAAAGATCATATACCATGATCAGGTGGGATTTATTCTGGGAATGCAAGGTTGGTACAACATCACAAATCAATAAATATGATTTACCACATAAACAAAATGAAGGATAAAAACCACATGATCATATCAATAGATGTAGAAAAAAACATTTGATAAATTCTAGCACCCATTTATTATAAAAACTCTCCACAAAGTGAGACTATAGGGAACATATCTAAAGTTAATATAGGCCATATATGACAAATCCACTGTCAGAATCATGCTCAATGGGCAAAAGTTACAAGCATTCCCTAAAGATTGAGCACAAGCCAGGGATGTTTGCTTTCACCACTATTATTCAACATAGTACTAAAAGTCGTAGCTATACCAATCAGACAAGAAGAAAAAATAAAAAGCATCCAAATTGGAAAGGAAAAAATAAAACTGTCTTTATTTGCAGATATGATACTCTACATAGCAAACCCAAATATTACACTAAAAGACTATTAGAAGTGAAAAATGAATTCAGCAAAGTAGCAGGATACAAAATTAATATCCGGAAATTAATTGCATCTTTATATGCCAATAATGAACTAACAGAAATGGAATTTAAGAAAAAAAAGTCCCATTCAAAATTGCTTCAAAAAGAATAAAATACCTAAGGAATAAACCTAACCTAGGATGTAAAAGACCTGGACCCGGAAAATTGTAAGACACTGAAGAAAGAAATTGGAGATACAAATAAGTGGAAACACATACTGTGTTCATGGATAAGATGAATTAACATCATTAAAGTGTCCATACTACCCAAAGCAATCATTAGATTCAATGCAATTGCTATCAAGATTCAATTAATATATTTTACAGAACTGCAACAAATACTTCAAAAATTTATGTGAGACCACAAAAGACCCTGCATAGCATCAGCAATCCTGAGAAAGATGAACAACATTGGAGGAATCACACTGTAATGGGGTAGGTGGAGCAGAGGTCCCTGAAAAATAAGGGAATTCCCCCAAGTCTTGCAAAGGCATGGGGGGCAGGAAGGGTGCTGAGGGAGACAAAGGCACTGCATTTGAGGCACATTGCATAACAAAGGCAGATAAAACAGCCTGTGCCTTCCTGAAGTGTGGAGCTGCAGAAGGAGGCTGTTGCTTGGGGCAAATTGTAAATGTGCCGGTGAGAAGGTGAGAATGTGTGCCATCAGAGACACTCTTGACATGGAGGGTGGTAGCTCATACAGCTCCCACGTGAGTTGTGGGACCAGGTGTCAAACCCTGGACAGACAGGTGCCTGTGTGCCTGCACGTGGTTGGGACATTTATACCCCGACTAAAGATGGCAACTGAAAGAGGGCCAAAGACACTGGTAAGACACTTACACACCATAGGAAGAGCCAGATATTCAGTCACTCAGGAATTTCTGAGCTGAGCCTTTTAATGCAGCATGCCAAGAAACACAAAATCCATAGGTCTGGGCATTTTCTGCCCTTCCCCAGCTAGCCTGATTGGCTTTAGGGAGCCCAAGGTCCAGAGACTCGGCATATTCCTGGAGACTGTTTGGAGCTGATCTGAGGCTTGGAATGCTGACCAGACTTCTACATTTCTGAAGGATGGTACTTCTGAGTGGCATATTCTGAAACTGGTCTAGCTTGGCAGAAGGAGGCAAGGCTATTCGTTTTGGGTGTTTTTAAAGGGAGTGGGATTTAACAGGAGAAAGGCTTGCTCTCATTCTCACTCTCTCTGTCTTTTTCATGGGCTTGGTATGGCGAAGTTGTTCCAGGTAGGGGTGCCGAACCCCTGGAGGCAGGGTTCCATGCTGGGATATGTCCCTCCCTGGGGTTCCAGTATCTGGGACAGTATGATTGAGGTTCTGAGCATGGTACGTGGTTCCCGGACCGCTACATAGAGAATGAGAGCAGTGCACCCCAGACCCTGAAAGAGAGAGCTGCTACAAGAACATGGTAACTCTGAAATCCACAAGTGCGCCTTCCAAAGAGGACAGAGATCTTTTGTGTGACCAGCTTAAGGACAAATAAGGAAAAGGGGAACTTCTGGATATGATTTTGGCTTGCAGTTTTTTGGGGAGCAAGGAAAGCTCTGGGTCTTGGGGGAGAGAAGTGCTCAGAGCAGGAGTACTCTCAGACCCTCTGAAGGCTGATACCCTGTTAATTAAAAACCTGTTTCCTTAAACAAAACGTGTTAGGTCATGTGGATTAAATGTACCAAGAGGTCAAAACCCAGTTTGCACGGTTACAACACTACCTAATATGAAACTATACTATAAGGCCATGGTAACCAAGACAGTTTGGTACTGGCATGAAAACAGACACATAGATCAAGGAAACAGAATAGAGAGCCCAGAAATAACCTTACAATTTACAGTCAATTAATATTCAACAGAGGAAGCAAGAACACACAATGGGTTAAAGATAATTTATTTAATAAATGGTGTTGGGAAAATTGGACAGATATGCACAGAAAAATGAAAGTAGACCACCTTGTAACACCACCCATGAGAGTAAATTCAAAACAGATTAAAGGGTTTAATGTTAGACCTAAAACCAAAAAATTCATAGAAGAAAACATAAGCAGCAAAATCTTGGATATTGCCTGTAGCAATATTTTATTGGATATATCTCCCCAGGGAAGGGAAGCAAAAGAAAAAAATCATCAAAAAAATAAAAAGACAACCCACAAAATGGGAGGACATATTAGCCAATACATTTGAGAAGGGGTTAATATGCAAAATTTATAAGGACCTTATAAAACTCAACACAAAAAAATCAACCCAATTAAAAAATGGGCAAAGTACCTAAATAGAAACTTCTCCAAAGAGGACATACAGTTGGCCAATATGAAAAGATGCTCAACATCACTAATCATCAGAGAAATGCAAATTAAAACCACAATGAGATATCATCTCACACCTGTCAGAATGGCTATCACCAATAAATCAACAAGCCACAAGTGCTGGCAAGGGTGTTTAGAAAGGAGAACACTTTTACACTGTTGGTGGGAATGCAGATTCATGCAGTCACTGTGGAAAGCAGTACAGAGATACCTCCAAAAATTAAAAATGGATCTGCCTTTTGACCCAGCAATCCCACTTATGGAATGTATCTAAAGGAACTCAAAACACTAATTACAAAGAACCTAAGCACCCCTATGTGAATTACAGCATTTTTTACAATCACCAAGATATGGAAGCAGCCCAAGTGTCCATCAGCAGATGAGTGGATAAAACAACTATGGGACATTTACACAATGGAATACTACTCTTCATAAAGAGAAGAAAAAATTACCCTTTGTGACAGCATGGATGGACCTACAAAACATTATGCTAAGTGAAATATGCCACTAAGAGAAAGACAAATACCATATGATTTCACTCATGTGTGGAATGTAATAAACAAACTCAACTAATAAGCAAAATAGACAGTCTCATAGAAAGAAAGCAGGATGACAGCCAAGGTGCGGAGAGAGTAGGGAGTGGAGGGATTGGGCAAAAAGGAAAGAGGACTCATGGACATGGACAACAGTGTGGTGATTGTTGGGGGAGGGGTATAATAAGACTAAATAGTAATGGAAAAATACACTAAATTTTTTTAAAAACCCAGTGAATGGGTTAACATTGAGATCTAGGAAGAAATCAAGGGGTACTTTGAAACAAATTATAATGAGAATACAACAACAAAAAATGTATAGGACACAGCTATAGCAGACCTAAGAGAAAAATTTATATCATTACAAGCCCACATTAAAAACCAAGAAAAATTTCAATAAACAATCTAACTACACTTAAAGGAACTTGAAAAAGAACCAAAAACAAAGCTCAAAGTGAGTAGAATAAAGGAAATAATAAGGATCATAGCATGAGTAAATAAAATAGCATCTAAAAATATAAAAAATCAATAAAACAAAGAACTGGTTATTCAAAAAATAAACGAGATTGACAAACCTTTAACAAGACTCATAAAATAAGAGAGAAAGGATCCATATGAATAAAATCAGAAATGAAAGAGGATAAGTAAGAACTTTCACCAAAGAAATACAAAGAATAGTAAGAAAATATAAAGGAAAACTATATTCTAACAAATTGGACAATTGGGACAAAATATATAAATTCCTAGAGACATACGGTATTCCAAAACTGAACCAAGGAAAATCAGAGAAGCTGAATAGTTTACAACTAGTGAAATTCAACAATAATCAACAAAAATCCCAACAAACAAATGTCCTAGACTTGATAGCTTCAAAAGTGAATTTTACCAAACATTCAAAGAAGAACTAATATCTATCATTCTCAAACAAGTTTTAAAAATTCAAGAGGAAGAAAGACTCACCCCAAAGCTGATTTTAGAAGACCAGCATTACCCCTGCTCCAAAACGAAATAAAGGTACTGCAAAGAAAAAAAAAATGAAGCCAATATCTCTGATGAACATAGAGGCTAAAATGCATAAGAAAATATTAGCAAACTGGATCCAGCAATTCATTTGAAAGATTATACTCCATGATCAAGTGGTATTTATTCTGGAGATGTAAGATTGGTACAATATCCACAAGTCAATAAATGTGATACACCACAAAAACATGAAGAATAAAACTCACATGATCATATCAATAGATGCAGAAAAAGCACTTGATAAAAACCCAGCAACATTTATGATAAAAACTGTCAGCTAAGTGGAAATATTGGAGCATACCTCAATATAATGAAGTCCATATATAAGAAACCCACAGCTTGATGAGCAAAAACTACAAACATTTTCCTTAAGATTGGGAAAAACACAGTGATGTCCACTTTCACCACTCTTATTCAACATAGTACGGAATTCCTAGTCACATCAAACAGAAAAGAAAAAGAAATAAAAAGCATTCAAATTGGAAAGGAAGTAGTAAAACTGTCATTATTTGCAGATGACGGGATATTGTGTAAAGAGAATCCTAAAGATTCCAAGAAAAAGTACTGATAAATAAAATAACTGATAAATGAATTCAGTAAATTAGCAGGATACAAAAATAAATATCCAGATATCAGTTACATTTTAATACATTAATAATGAATTATTAGAAAGAGAAAACGGGAAAACAATCCCATTCACAATTGCTTTAAAAAGAATAAAATAACTGGGCATAAATCTAACCAAAGATATAAAAAGCTGTACTCAAAATTATAAGACACTGAAGAAGAAAATACAAATAAGTGTAAGTATATACAATGTTCATGGATAGGAAGAATTGACATCATTAAAATGTCCATATAACCCAAAGCAATCTATAGATTCAAGGCAATTCCTGTCAAGATACCAATGGCATATTTCACAGGACTAGAACAAATATTCCAAAAAGTTATATAGAACCATAAAAACCCCCAAGTAGCCACAACAATCTTAGAAAGAACAATGTTGGAGGAATCACACTACCTGATATTATACTATACTACAAAGCTATAGTAATCAGAACAGAATAGTACTGGTATAAAAACAGACATATGGATCAATGCAACATAATAGGAAGCCCATAAATAAACCCATGCCTTTATGGTCAATTAATATTTGAAAAAGGAAGCAAAAATATACAGTGGGTTAAAGATAGTCTATTAATATATGGTGGTTTGAATACTGGACAGGTACATGCAAAAAATGAAACTAGACCACCTTCTTTCATCATGTACAAGAATAAACTCAAAATGGATTAAAAACTTAAATGTTAGACTAAAAACCATAAAAATTATAGAAAAAAACTACAGGCAGTAAAATGTCAGACATTGCTTACACCAATATTTTTCCTGATGTATCTCTTCAGGCAAGAGAAATGAAGGGGGGAAAAAAAACCAAAATGGGACTACATCAAACAAATAAGTTTTTGCACAGCAAAGAAAACCACCAACAAAATGAAAAGTCAACCACTGAATGGGAGAATATTCACGGATACATCTGATAAAGAGTTAATATCCAACATTTATAAAGAAACCTATACAACTCAACACCAAAAAGCCAATCTAATTTAAAAAAAGTCCAAAGAGGACATACAGATGACCAATAGGCATATGAAAAGATGTTCATCATCACTAATCATCAGAGAAATGCAAATTAAAACTACCATGAGGCATCACTCCACACCTTTCAGAATGGCTATCACCAATAAATCAACAAACGACAAGGGTTGGTGAGGATTTGGGCAAAAGGAAAGCCTTGTGCATTTTTGGTGGGAATTCAGATTCATTCAGCTACTGTGGAAAGCAGTATGGAGTTACCCTACCCCCCAAAATTAAAACAGTAACTGCCTTATGACCCAGTGATCCCATTTCTGAGAATAAATTTTAAGAAACCCAAAATAGTAATTTGAAAGTATATTATGCATGCCTATATTCATTGCAGCATTATTTATGATAGCCTAGATAATCTAGATTGCAGCCCAAGTCTATATCATTAGATGAGTGAATAAAACAATTTGTGATACATTTACACAGTGGAATATTGATCAGCTATGAAAAAGAAGGAACCTTACCCTTTGGGAGAGCATGGATGGAACCGGAGAACATTATGTTAAGTGAAATAAGCCAGTCACAAAATGAACTAACAAGCAAAGTAGTGACAGACTTATAGATAGAGACCAGGCTGACATCTTCTGGAGAGGTGTTTGGGGTGGGTGCGTGGAAGGATTGAAAAAACAGGGGAAAAAACTCATTTAAGCAAACAACAGTGTGGTGGCTGCCAGGATAATGGGTAGGGGTACAAGGAGGTAGACGAAAATATAGGGAGGATAAATGGTGATGGATGGAGACTTTACTTGGGGTCCTGAACACACAATATAGTGTACAGATAATATTCTGTAGAATTGTGCACCCAAAACCTGTATAATTTTGTTAACCAATGTCATTTCAATCAATTCAATAAAAAGGAAAAATTTAAAAAGAAAAGAAAAATATCAATTCCTGGCTGAGGCTTTCCCCTATGCGGAGTTTGTAAGTTCTCCTCATATTTGCTTGTGTTTTCCCTGGCTACTCTTTTGACACACATCCCAAAGATGTGCATGTTAAGTGAATTGGTGTGTCTAAATTGTCCCAGTCTGGACTTCTGGTCAAGATGGTAGCATAGGCAGACATAGTTCACCTCTTCACACAGCCACATCAAAATTACAACTAAAATATAACACAACCATCACTCAGAACCATTAGAAATCGAGTCAAATGGAAGTCTGACAACTATGGAATTAAATAACTACATCCATCCAGACTGGCAGGAGGGGCACAGATGTGGAATGGGCTGGTCCCTTGACGATGTGTGGTGGATAAAAATTCAGGAGGGATAAGTCAGGAGTGAAGAGTCACAGCCCAAAACCAGGCCCCCAGCCTAGGGTTCCAGTGCCTAGAAGATAAGTCTCCACAACTTCTGGGTGCAAAAATCAATGGGGATTGAGTCGGTGGAAAAAACTTCTGGAGCCCTAAGCAGTTCCTCTTAAAGAACCCACACATGGACTCACCTACTCAGACTCACTCCCTCTGAGCTCCAGCACTGGGATAACAGCTTGAAAGGCATCAGTGGTATACTGGGAGAAACTGAGGTGTCTGGCATAAAGGCAAGCAGAGGCCACTGTCCCTTTTCTAAACCCTCCCCCTACAGAGCCACAGAGGTGACAAGCTTGTGCCATATCTGAGATTCCATCAGTCTGGCTAACATGGTTTGGCCTTCCTTGGAGTTCCCCAGAGACTCCACGTAACTGAACTTACAAATCCACCCAAGCTGCTTTCCCATATGAATGTTTGGTCTTTGCTCATGCTGCACAACTTCCTAATCCCCTCAAATAAACACCAGCTGGCCTCAACGAGCCCAGGCCTGGCACTAGCAGCAGTGAGCCTATACTCAAAGCTTCCTTTACCTGAGAATCTCCAAGCCCAGCACAAGTAACAGCCATCTCAGATTGCTTTACAACTCTGGCAGGGTGGCCCCATGCAAAACACAGACTGGGGCTGACCTTAGTCTGCATCACCTGGAAAACCCCAGAGCCAACACACCCAGTGGACAGCTACAGATCACGTGGAGCAGGACCGCCCTGCCCCTGCACAGCTGATCCTCCACAGAGGGCGAAGGTTGGTGGTCCGCGATCACAGCCAGTACTTGCAGCTGACTGGTCTGGGCAAATCCCTCCCATTGATCTGCCAACAGTAACCAAGTCTCAGCTATAAAAGGGGGGTGTGCTCAGCCCACACAAAGAGCAAACCTTGGGTACTCAGCCTTTGGTGATACGGGAGGCTGTGCCACTGGGCCCTACAGGACATCTACTACATTAGTCCATGCTACCTAGAGTCACAGAAGCTCTACCTAACACATAGAAACAAACACAGGGAGGCTACCAAAATGAGGAGGCAAAGAAACATGGCCCAAATGAAAGAGCAGATCAAAACTCCAGAAAAAGAGCTAAAAGAAATGTAGATAGGCAATCTATCAGATGCAGAGTTCAAAATACTGGTTATAAGGATGCTCAAGGAACTCAGTGAGGACCTCAGCAGCGTAATAAAGATCCAGTCAGAAACAGATACACTAATTGAAATAAAGAGCAATTTATAGGGAATCAACAGTAGAGTGGAAGAAGCTGAGAATCAAATTAATGATTTGGAACACAAGGAAGCAAAAAACAACCAATCAGAATAAGAATAAAAAAGAATAAAAAAATGAGGGTAGTATAAGCAGCCTCTGGGACAACTTCAAGAAGTTTAACATTCGCATAATGAGGGCACCAGGGGAGAAGAGAAAGAGTAAGAAATTGGAAATCTATCTGAAAAAATAATGAAAGAAAACTTCCTTAATTTGGTGAAGGAAATACAAGTACAGAAAGTACAGAGAGTCCCAAACAAGATGGATGCAAAGTGGTCCACCCCAAGACACAACATAATTAAAATGTGAAAGGTTAAAGATAAAGAGAATCTTAAAAGTAGCAAGAGAAAAGAAGTTAGTTACCTACAGGGGAGTTCCCATAAGACTGTCAGCTGATTTCTCAAAGGAAACTTTGCAGGCTAGAAAGGATTGGCAAGACATATTCAAAATCATGAAAAGCAGGGCCTTATAGCCAAGATTGTTCTACCCAGCAAAGATATCATTTAGAATCGAAGTGCAGATAAAGAGTTCCCCAGACAATAAAAAACAAAATGAGTTCATTATCACCAAACCATTATTATATGAAATGTTAAAGGGACTTATTTAAGAAAAAGAAGATCAAAACTATGAACAATAAAATGGCAATAAATACATATTTATCGACAGCTGAATATAAAAAACAACAAAGAAGAACAGAGACGGAATCATGGATACAGAGGGCATTTTGATGATTGTTAAATGGGAGGCAATTGTGGGGCAATGGGTGACTAGGCGAGGAGGTTAAGAAGTAGAAAAGGTAGTTATAGAATAGACATGGGGATGTAGAGCATAGGAAATGGAAAAGCCAAAGAACTAATATGCATGACCCATGGACATGAACAATGGTGGGGTCATTGCCTGAGGAGTGGCCAGTGCTGGGTGGAGGGGAGCAAAAGGGAAAAAATCAGGATAACTGTAATAGCATAATCAATAAAATATAATTAAAATATAAATTGCCCCAGTCTGAGTAGGTGTGGGTGTTGGTGTGAGTGCACCTGTGATGCAAGGGTCCTGTCCAGGGTGGGTCCTGCCTTACATCCTGGGCTACCAGGATGGCTCCAGTCCCCTGTGACCTTGAACTGGAATGAGCGAGTTGGAATATAATGATCTTAACTTGTTTTTACTAATCTTTCTTAAATGTATGTGCAGTTTACATTTATTTCAGTGTTTTATATTAGAAGTGTTTTGCATTTTTATTTAGAAATTTGGTGATATTTTGTGACCAGAAATATACTGTAGGAACTCCACTCTTGTTTATATCAATCAGCTTATGGTAAAATTTGTTTCATTATACTTATTCACTTAGTCTCGGTTTCCAAGAACATATCAATAACATTAAATGAAGGCTTTCTGTAATCATCATCTGGCCAATAAATGATCTCTCTAGAATGCACATATGATCTTATCATTAATGTATTTAAACACCTTCAGTGGCTTCCATTTAAAGTTCAAATTCCTTAGCTTTGTCTTTAATACTCTAACCTCACCCGACCTGCCTGATTGCATCTCCTGCTACTTCATACATTTTCTAAAAGCCATGTTGCACACTGACTGATTCACCAAATGTGCCATTCTTTTTAATAACTCTGTTATCTGGCACTTTTGGTCCCTCTGTCTGGAATCTCTCTTCCTATTTTTTCACCTAGATAACTGTCATTCCACCTTCAGAATAGTCGTTTAAGGTGCCACTATGGGATAAAGATTGTGATGTAGGATTTAGTTTAGAAGCAGCCATACAATGTTTAAATATATATAGTCAAAACTATCCTTGGAGTGTATTAAACCATCCCTAAGTATGTGGCACATGGTGTTTTAATACAATATGTACATAAATATGTATGTGAAAAAATTTTATCATTAAATACTAGAATCACATTCAAAGCAGTGCAACATAATGCTAAAGCTGTGAGAAGTTGGGAGCTGAAATTCCATGAAGGACTCACAAATGCACTTCTGCTTTCTCATGATCACCTATGGGGCTGAGTCTTCCTGGTAGTCTGGATTATTAAAATTGTTAATTCTCTGTCTCTGTCTCTCTTTTCCCTCTGTGGATCTCTTTTTTCAATGTAGATGCAACCATGTAATTCTATCTCATTATAGTCAAATATTCTGTGAATCTTTTCCTGATTCCCTTAAACAGCATCAGCCTCACAGAATTCTATTCATGTCTCTACTATAGTATCTATCAGGTCTTGGTACATAGATAATACAAAATTATCTATGTATATGTTTTCCCAGATAGGGTTGAACTGCTCAAAAGTATGACCAATATCATCTTTGTTGCTCTACCTATAGCAACTAGGACAGTTCTTAGCAAAGAAAATACCAGGGCTTCTCAAAGAATATTCCATGGATCAGCATTAGAATTCCCTAGGTTACCTGGGAAAATGCAAGTTCTTGACAGAGAAATACAATTTTAATTTAATTTTTATTTAAGGTTCTGATTTAGCACTTCTTGAGTTAGATCTAGGAAACCCGGTTTTCAAGGTACTTCCCAGGTGATATTGATACCAAAGTAAATGTGGCCTGTTTTCTGATGTTTTCTTCATATACTTCCTTGTCCCCACAGATGTGATGTTTCTTGTTGCTATAGGGTGAGATATAGGGAGACATGAGAACTGAGATTGAGGGGAGTGTTGACAGATGGGAAGGAGTTGGAAAAATGGCTTGAATTGTGCATAGAGTTTTTGTTCCCAAAAATGGGCATTTGAGTTTGATTTTGCTACAGAAGTTGCAAAGTGACAGTAGCGATCATTATGGTTGACTCCTCAGGACTCATCCCATCCATTTTTCATTGAATTGCAGCAAGGTAATTTGGGAAATTGATTTCAGCTCAAGAGATAAACCAGATTGCTCTGAGGGTAAACCCATCTGTTTTCCCATTTATGGTTCAGACATTCGACCTATCTGAAATTCAAGTAAACATTTATTGGAGTCTTTTGGAAAACATTGTGCTTGCTTTTAAGAGATAGGCTTTTCTCCTTGTTATAAACCAAAAGCATGTGGCACTGATTGCTGTTGACAACATTCTCATGACCATGAGTTAAATATTGCCTTAGTTAGCAGCTGATCTCTGTATAACAAACTACAATAATGGAAAGACCTCTGATCTTTGGTAAATTTTTAAAAAATTATGGTAAAATAAACAAAACATTAATTTACCATCTTAACCATTTTTAAATGTACAGTTCAGAGACATTAAGTACATTCATATTGTTGTACAGCCATTATTACCATCCATCTCTAGAATTTTTTATCTTTTTCAATGAAAACTCTGTACCCATTAAACACTAACTCCTCCATTCTCCTTCTTCCTTGCTCCTGGCAACCACCATTGAATTTTATGTCTCTGTGAATTTGACTATTCTAGAACATTATATGAGTAGTTGTAATTTTTTATCCTTTTGTGACTGGCTTATTTCACCTAGCAAAATGTCTTCAAAGTTCATCTATTTTATAGCGTGTGTAAAAATCTTCTTCTTTTGTAATGCTGAATAATATTTCATTGTATGTAGGTACTACTTTTTCAATTCACTCGTTTGTCTATGGAAACGGGCTGTTTCTACCTTTAGGTTACTGTGAATGATATTGCTATAAAAACGGGTGCATGAATATCTCTGAGTCCCTGATACAGGTAGACCTGGCCAGATGGCCTGTCCAGACCCAGGAGTGAGGGAGGGACCTTGGGAGAAGGCTATCCAAGGCAGCATGGCAGCATCATGTTGCCCTGGTGCCACAGTTCGACAGATTTTCCCAGCCCCCAGCTGAGACAGGGCAGGAGGAAGCCTTGCACTAAGTCTGTGTGAGGCTAGCAGGAGTGATTAACAGAGGGAAAAGCCCTCCTACTCCCTTCTGGTCCCAGAGGATACAGCTGTATCTGTACTGTAAAGATCAACATGGTAGTTGGGAGAGATGCTGTCCTGTCAGTCCAGCCAGGGAAAAGGATGGGATTGGCTGGCGGAGCGAGACACGTCTGGAGTGCATGGAAGTTTGGGCCAGGAGATTTAAATGGAAGGAAAGGAGAAACAGGCCCCTTTTCCTCTTGAGGAACTACCTGCATGGACATGCCAGCCAGAGGGGACCAGCAGGGGCCGTGTGATAGAGCCCTCGCATGGCTGGACTTCTGGTGCAGGAAGTGGCTGTGGCAGTGTAGTGGTGTTGGCCCTTTGTGCAGACTGCAGGAAGAAACTTTAGGCCTGACAGAAAGATGCTGAGCTGCTTGAATGATCATGCTGCAGCCATCCACATTTTCAAAAGGATGGTATTTTTAAATGGGAGGAGGAACTTTGGATACATCCTTGGACTGGTGTGGTGAAATGGCAGGGTTTTTCTCGGGGGAGTTTTGGAGGGGATGGGCTCTGAAGCAAAAGCCTTCCATTCTTCCAAATTGTGCAATTTTTGAATAAAAAAATCTGCTTTTAAACTGAATATCTTCCTCTGGAATTTGCCTATGGACAGCAGGCAGCCAAACCCCAATTTCTGTTTGGTAACACCCTTACTTTAAATTGTTTTGAGTATATAACCAGAAGTGGAATTGTGGGATCATGTGGTAATTCTATGCTTAATTTTAAAAGGAATCACCATACTGTTTTTCTTCCCAGCCTTTTTCAACTTCTAGATGTTGCTCACATTTCTTGTCTCATGACCCCATACAATTCCAGCCTTTACCTCCATTGTTACATATCCTTCTATGACTCTGACCCTGCTGACTCCCTACCATAAAACCCTAGTGATTACATTGGGCTCACTCAGAATCTCCAGGATAACCTTCCAATCTTATGTGTCATCAAGCACAACTCAACAATAAAAAAAAAAATCACTGGATTTAAAAAGGGGAAAAGGTTTTCTATTTGCAGTCAATAGCATCTTAATTGATATACCAGGTAAATCAACAATAGCCAATCTCAGACTTTCAGTGAATTCTAACTATATAATCATCACGTTAGGGGAGGTTGATAATTGGCAGTCATTGAATGACAGAGGGCTGACTAGAAAAAAGGCATAAATTATGGTTAAAGAAAAACTGGAATTGCATTCAAATGTTTGATTGATGCCACTGTGTCTTGGTTTCTCTATCTCTAAAATGTGAGAGCTTCTCTTTGTGATTAAGTCAGGAAGCTAGTGAAGAAAGGAACTGGTGATGCCATTAATCCGACAAAATGATATGACAATAAGGAGTGACCTTCTGACCCTAATTGAAAAGAAATTTAAGAGAGACCATGCCAAAAAGGGAACTAGAGGAGTCACTGAATGAAGTTCTAAAAGACAGGGTCTGGGCTAGGGTTGGCAAAAAGAACAGACACTCTCCTGCAAGAAAACATAATAAAAAAGAGAGCAATGCTAGATGGAGTCTCTATGCAGTAATCACAGTAATACTGGTGTCTTAAAAGACAGAATTATAAATGAGCACATTCCCCTCATCCGGGAGAGAGAGGCCTGCTGATTGGATTCCTCTGTTATTTTCCAAAGGAACACCAAGCACACAGTATGTGAGAAGTCTCAAACTAATATATAAAGCGAATCATGCCCCATGAGCACTTTGCCCCATGAATATTCAGTCTGCCTTCACATTCCCAAGGAAGCACAAGAAAACTAAGCTCAGGTATGTTCCTTAGCCTCCCTAAGCGTTGATGATCTTCATCTTTAAAACAAGGATAATTCTGCCTATCTTTTATGGTGGTTGTGAGGTTCAAATGATAAAACGCACATATGAATTCTGTGGCCCTGGCAAATGGGAGGTTCTCAGAAATTTTCAGTTTCCCTCTTCCTTAGTTCCTGGACATTTCTGCATCATTGACTATAACCATGAATAAGAATGTGGATGAGAAAGGGGCCACATTCTAAACCTGACAAGCTCAGGCCTGCATCGTGGGCCTTACAAACTCAGAGACCTAAGGTTATCACATAGAATGGTCTAAAACTAAAAATTTCTAGCTAAATATGAGTCATGGCAGGTAGTCATGCCCTAGCAGGTGTCTTTCTTGACAAAGGTCAATCTTTACCTTAGCTGAGCCTGTTTATTGTCTTTTTGCATCTAAGATAATATATGTTTGGAATGTCAGGGTAATACCCTTTTTCCAGACCCCTCAGGGCACAATCTCCCCCACCAGATCATGAGACCACAGAACCCCTCATTGTCATTGTTATCACGTTAATTGTTAACTGTTACCTATCCTGTACCCACCGATGTAAAAGCAGTACGTGTCTATCATTTTACTTTTTATCGAGTCCCAGAGAGTTTCCTCCCCTTTGCTTTCTTCCGCCTCCCTAATCTACCACCAATATATTTTATGTAACCCCTTTACAGGTTACCCTTTGATTCTGATGTATAAAGTAAGTGCTAAAACTGCCATTTTTTGGAGCTTTTCTCAATATGCTGAGATTTTGCTTTCTAGAAATTGTCATCAGTTTGGCTCAAATAAACTCATAAAAATTCTTACAGGTTTGGACATTTCTCATGTCAAAAAGAATTTAAGCTCAGCACAGACTTCCTACCTGACTTTTCATTCTCAGTCTTTCTAAAATGCAGCACTAAAATTAGTGAAATGTCTATGTTATAAAACCCAATCCTGTATCGTGCTACTCCATTCATCATGTCATCTCTGTTTCTTCCCCAGAACTGCAGAGCTCTGCTGGAGGAAAGCACAGTGACATTCCCATTGGTGGTCAACACGGAGCTACCCTTTGATATGTCCCACCTCCTCAGCAGTTGCTTTCATTCTCCACACACTTTCAACATTTGTCACTCTCAGCCTCACCTCCAACCTTTCTCCATTGTGGACCATCTCTTCTCTGAGTCACTAAAAAACAAATACTGCATACAAGCTTGTCTGTATCTGCACTCCTCCATAATCTCTTTTCATCTTGATTTGGAAGAAAAGAACTTCTCCCTCCTGCCCCATCTTAATGATTCCACCTGTACATAGATTCCATTCTCTTCATACTCTGAAGACCATGTCCGATCTCTTATCATCTCTCTACTAGCTTCTACTCATCAGCATTTTAAGCATGTTCAAGTATCTATTATTTTCTTTAAAATGGAATATAATTGACATATAACATATTAGTTTCAGATGCACAACATAATGATTTGATGTTTTATATACTGTGAAATGACCAGAATAAGTTCAGTTAACATCCATCACCATATATAGTTAAAAGTTTTTTCTCATGATGAGAACTTTTAAGATCTACTTTCTTAGCAACTTTCAAATATACAGTATAATGTTATTAATTATAGTCACCATGCTGTACATTATATTTCATGACATTTATTTTATAACAGGAATTTTGTACCTTTTGACTCCCTTTATTAATTTTGCCAACTCTTACCTCTGGCAACCACCAAGCTGTTCTCTGTATCCATGAGCTTAGTTTGTTTATTTAGATCCTACATATAAGTGAAATAATATGGTATTTGTCTTCTGTCTGATTTATTTCACTTAGGATAATGCCCTCAAGACCTATCCATGGCATTGCTAATTTTCTTCTTTTCTATGATCTTAAAAAAAAAAAACTTCATTGTTGATACTTTGTCATACTCTATCCTCTATCTTTTTCTTATAGATAAGCTTCCTGAAAGAGGCTCCAATTCATCCCTCAGCCAATCTCTCCTTTGCCCCCAATATCTCGCTTTCCAAAGTCACTAAAAGCCTTCTTGTGTTTGATCCAAAGGACAATTTATATATATATATATATATATATATATATATAATATATACATTATACATTATACATTATATATATATAATATATATTTATATATATATAAAATGTATTTATAGATGAGGTCTGTTTGGAAAAAGTCCAGCCATTGTCAATATAACAAGAACAGTTTGTGTGACATTGATGTAACCTGGCAGCCATGGAGAGTGGACTGGAATGCACATGGCTGAATAATGACTTCACTGTACTAGTCAGTGTGGGTGGTAAACGCCATTGAGTGAGCATGTGTACTGTGTAACCATCACATAAAAAATGACTGAGAAAGTAGAGCAATGAATCTGCATCAAATTTCGCATTAAGCTTGAACATTCCTCTGTGGCAACTATTCAGATGATTCAGAAGGACACAGCTATGGGCAACTGGTGATTGGCAGCTTCATCATGAAAACAAGCCTTCTTATACATCACAGCTCATGAAGAATTTTTTGGTAAAACATCAAATCACCCAGGTAATTCAGCCTTCCTACAGACCAGATTTGGTGCCCTGCGACTTCTGGCTTTTCCCAACACTAAAATCACCTTTGAAAAGGAAGAGATTTCAGACCATCAGTGAGATTCGGCAAAAGAAAATAGGGTAGCTGATGGCAATTGGGAGAACTGTGTGTGGTCTCAAGGAACCTACTTTGAAGAGGACTGAAGTGTCATTGGTCCTATGTACAATATTTCTTGTATCTTGTATCTTCTTCAATAAATGTCATTATTTTTCATATTGCATGGCTGGATACCTTCTGGATAGATTTTGTAGTCATTTATTAATTAATTATTCCTCTGCCTTGTGATAAAGACAAGGAATAAACAAGTAGGTATTATTATCCTTATTTTATGGATGAGGAAATTAGGACTCGGCAAGGTTGAGAAGTTTACCCAGACTCAAGTAGGTATCTAAGGTAACACAGCTAACAAGTGGCAAAGCCACAATTTGAACCTAGGTCTACCTCCTGGTTTTCCTAAACCACATAGATTACTATTTCTCAGTCTCCTTTGCAGGTTCCTCTTCATCGTTAAAGTGTTTCAGACCTCAATCCTCAAACCTTTTTATTTACAATTGAACTTTGAACAAGATGGGTGTTGTGGGCTCTGGTCCCCCTCCCTCATCCCCCATCCTGTGCAGGTGAAAATCCACATATAACTTTTGACTTTCCCAAAACTTAACTACTAACAGCCTGTGTTGACCAGAAACCTTACCAATAACATAAACAGTCAATTAACACACATTTTGTATGTTATATTACCATACACTGTATTCCTACAATAAAGTAAGCTAGAAAAAATTAAATGTGGTTAATAAAATCATAAGGAGCCCTGGCTGGTGTGGCTCAGTGGATTGAGTGCCCTGCAAACCAAAGGGTTGCCAGTTCGATTTCCAGTCAGGGCACATGACTGGGTTTCAGGCCAGGTCCCCAGTTAGGGGCATGTGAGAGGCAACCATACATTGATCTTTCTCTCTCTCTCTCTCTTTTCCCCTCCTTTCCCCTCTCTCTAAAATAAATAAATAAAATATTAAAAAATAAAATCATAAGGAAAATACATTTATAGTATTGTACTATATTTATCAATACTGTAAATTTATACCATCTGTTTATAAGATGAATCATTATTTACATTAATAGTCTTATATGATACAAAACACTGTAGATGTTATATGCATTACTAACACTAGACATCAAAAATTGAAAGATAATTTGAAAAAGAAATTTATATTTATGTACAGGCATAATAATTCATGCATTGATAATGAAGATGCAGCAGTATGGTTGATTAATGATAGTTTAGTGTAATTGACACAATTGCTTTATGGTAATATGAAAATCTTCAAAAATTTTTCAACACATTTATTGAAAAAAAAACACATATAAATGGACCTGTGCAGTTCTGTGTTGTTCAAGGGTCAACTGTATATTCACTCCCTTAACAATCTCATTCAATCTCATGACTTTAAATATTGTGGTACATTATCTGCAAAGATGGCCAACCATTCCTCCCTTTACTGTATGTGTACATTGTTTCTCTTATGAAGTGGTGGTGACTGTTTCTCCCCATTCTTAAATCTGGGCTGGCCTGGTCACTTACTTTGACCCATAGAATATGGTGAAATTGGAATATGCCAGTTCTGAACCTAGACCTTAAGAGGCCTAGCAGCTTCTGCTTCTGTTTCCTGGAATCCAGTTCCCCTGTATGAAGCTTGTGTTACACTAGAAAATGATAAGAGACCATGTGGAGAGACAGAGGTCACATGGAGGAGAACTAAAATACCTCAGACAACAGCACCAAGATCTCAGACATTGATGTACTTACCAGCCTCAGCTGAGCTCCCAGGTCATTGCAACTATATAAGTCATGAAAAAAACACAGAATCATTCATGATAATAATTCACTGTTGCTTTAAGCTACTAGGCTTTGGGGTTTCTTTTAACAAAGCAATAGACTATTGAAAACAAATGCCATAAACATGCTGATGACTCTCAACTTTATGTCTCCATCTTGAACCTCTCCCCTCAATTTTAGACTCATGTATCTAACTATTCACTGGATAGTTAAGAGGTATTAACAGTTCTAACACTGACTTTTTTGGACATTTTTTTAAACAGCCTTATTAAGATATATGAGGGTGGATCCAAAAAACCCCAGAATATAAAAATGTGTAGTTAGTCTTACATGTTTAAACTTCAGGCACCTTCAAAGTACCCTCCATTTGAAGCAATATGCCTATTAAGACATTTTTTCACTGCTCAAAACAGTTTTTGGACTCATTGATTTTGATGCCTTTTAGTGCTTCTGCTGTTTTTTGTTTCACCTCCTCCATATCAGCAAAATGTTTGCCTTTGAGGATTTTCTTCATCTAGGGAAAGAAAAAAAAGTCACTTGAAGTAAGATTGGGTAAATAGGGAGGTAATTCCATTTTTAGTAAAAAACTGCTGAACACTCAGCATGGTGTGGGAAGGTTCACTCATACATCACCCACCACAAAATGGGCAAGCATGTTGAAAGCATCTTCAAAGATAATTCACTGAAACCAAACACTACCTCTCACAACAATGCCATCTAGTACACTGATACAGCTGGGTTCCTACAACATTCATCTAGTGAGGAAAGCCTGTACCATAAGGGGGCTGCCCTCCAGAAGGTAATTCTGGGTTTTTTTGGGTCCCCCCTAGTAATTGATAAATCATAAAATTTACCCACTTAAAGTGTACAATTAAATGGTTTATAGTGTAGTCATAGAGATGTAATACAGACTTTTGATTATCACCTCACCACCGAAAATATTCCTACGCCTTTCTTATTGATCTCAACATGTTTTTAACCCAAACCTAGGAATCATTACAGGCTCCTCTCTTTACCTTCTACTACTCATCCAATCCATTGGCAAGTTGTGACACATTTATCTTTAATTAATATCATAAATCTAATTACTTCCTTTTACTTCCACCACTCCCATCCTAACTAAGTCATCTCTTCTTGCCAGGTGTACTGTAATAAACTTCTAACTGATCTCCCTAGCCCCCTTCCCAAATGGTCATCCACTCATATGACCCTCAGTCAATTCTTAGCAAAGCAGAGAAATTATTTAAAAACACAGACCATAAGACGTGCTTGAAACCCTTTACTGGCCTCCCATCACAGAATAAAATACAAACTTTTTACAATGGCCTATAAAACCCTTGTTTATATATGACTATATCTCCACCACTTTCCCTCCCTGCCCCGACTCACTCTACTCTAGACATATTAAATTTCTTTTTGTTCCTTTAAGCCACCAAACTCTTCCCTGTTTTGAGGTCTTTTCATTTACTACTCCTCCCACCTGGAATGCACTTTACTCAAACTTTCGCATGGTTTGCTTCCTTTCTTAACCAGGTATCTACTCAAATGTCACCTTTTGATAAGGGCTTTCTGTGACTATGTTCCCTAAAATAGGAGCTCTCCTCGTGTTTCCAAACAAAAGTCACTTTTTATGGCCTTATATTGATTTATATTTTCTTCCTAGCACTTATTACTACCTGAAATTATAACCTACATTTAGTTGTCTGTGATTGTCATTTGTTTCCCCTATAGTGGTAGCTATGTAAATACTCTCCTCAGATTTTCAAGAGAACCTCTTGTAGGAAATATAATTCATAGCCCCAGCTTATATCCCTCTGGATACACCACCACGTTCTTATCAAAGCCACACTTCTCCTAGGCTGCTCCTAGCCAATGAGTGAGCATGAAAGTCATACTTGGGCTGGCCTATTCTTAGGGATTAAAGACTTCCTTAATAAGTAACTTTGGCTCAGAGATTTCCCAATGACCTGGAAAAAATTTATTAGAATGGTGCTGCAGTATGAGAGTTTTTCTACCCAAGCCTCTTGTCCCTCTCTCCTTCCACAAGGGTCAGACCTGCACTGGGGTCTGAAGACTCTTCATGCTTGCTCCTGCTCCTTCCCCTTTATCTCTCATAGGAATTTTACCCTATAAATGTCTTACACATCTAAACACACTGTGGCATCTGCTTCTTGAAAGACCCAAACCTAGCCACTTATTATGTGCCCCAGTGAAGGGTCATAGAGATACTGATGGGACCACTGGAATAACAGAGGCCCAGAAGTCAGACAAGTCCACCTCAATGCCTAGACATGATGGCATAATCTGCAGGCAGCCACATTAGATGCTCTTTTATGTCAAAAAGCCACATGGAACCACTTGTATACAATATATGCCAGTCTATAAACCAATCCAGACCAGCGATCCTACAGTAAACACAAGATGAGGAAAGCTGGATAAGATGGCACTGAAAATAGACGATCTTTTCTCCAGTTTCTAGGAGGATTGGTAAACTCTCTCTTATGCCACCTAAACCCCCCTGGAGAGGGGAGCTCCTGAACAAGATTAGATGAGTAACAGTAAATAAAAAATGTTTTTTTATATCTATATATAGTATAGAAATCACTCACCATACAGAAAAAAGGACATTAACATCTTCAGGTTTTTGGGGCAACTACTTGACCTTGATTTTTTTATTATAGTAAAATATACATAACACAAAACTTACCATTTTAATCATTTTAAGTGTACAATTTTGTGACTTAAGTACTTCCACATTGTGCAATCATCATCACTATCCATCAACAGAACTTTTCTTTTCTTTTCAAATTAACAAAATGTAATTGTTTTCCCAAAGATACATTTTTTTCATATACATCCATCATACACTATAACAAAAAAAGTAGTGTACATGAAATGAGAGAAAATAAATTAAAAATCCATAGCATAGGTAGAGGAGGCTCTAGTCTCGAGCTCACCCAAGTTTCCAGCAATATAAGGAGGCTCGAAAGTTTCTTTTATAAGAATGCCTGCTACCAGGGGGTTCTAGCCAGGTGGTTGGTTGGTCTGTAAGTCAGTCTCAAGTACTTGAAACAGTTCTGTGTTTTTTCTATAATGTTTAGAATAGCCATCATTGTCCTGCAACAGGCAGAGCTATTATGTCCAGGAAAAATGAGGGAGGGAACCACAGAGTGAGATCCAAATACAGCATTCAGAGGTAATTGGTCCAGTGGTGCCTGGGGAAGGAGGAAAGGAAAGACACTCTGTGGTTAGCCATCTTCCTTTGGGGGTGTGTACCATCCGTTTTTTTTTTGTGGATCTGCACCAAGGACTTGTAGGACTGATGTGCTCTTGTCAGACTGTACTGAGATTTGTTGGTTCCAAACTGCATTCATGCTTTTCCCTTCACCAGTGTGGCACTGATCTGCATGACCACTGACTCTATTGAGTAGGCACTGTTCCAGCCCTGTTTGGTGAGAAGTTCCATGTAGAAGGCACCTCCACCCAGAACATACCCTCTGGAAAGGACTGGAGATATGACCCTGACAAACGGTGGGTCAAAGGGAAAGTTATCTTTAAAGGAATAGTTAAGAAGGATGAAATCTGCACCATCTTTTTCTTTGAGGATCTGGTGATCATTGTGCAAAGCGCTGTCTTGGTCAACTTTGAGGAGTTTGACATTCCAATCATACAGACTGTCATTCACAAGTTCAACTGCAGTTTCTACCTTTGAAACTGTGATCGGTGTGTATCCCTGAGCTCCTTCATCAGTCGGTCAGTGGCCTGCACTGAGCCAGACACTGCCCCATTTAAGTAATCTTGCTTCTGGTTATTTTAGTTTTCTCTAGTATGGCCAAGTTTTCTTTTCCAATGTTATCATCTTCAGATTTCTTGCCCTCGGCTTGTTCTTCCTCTTTCATTTCATAATGATCTAGGTCTTCTCTATCCTTGGGTATCTCTTCATCTTCATCTTCTGAGGACATGTCTTCCTGTGTACACTGCTCTGCTGGTAAGGGCTGGTCCAGCATCTCTGCATTTGGATGCTGAGGGATGTTATAGAGTTTACACAGGTCAGAGATAACCCTCTTCAGATGCTGCAATAGCAGTGTATTCCCTTTCTTATGTCCACCTGCCTCTCCAACACAGCAGCCAAATTAGGGTCATCAGTCTCCACTGACCAGATCGGGGCACAGCAGGGTATGACCCCATGACATTGCAGTGGATGTGAACAGGATTCCCAGACAATGAACCCTGTGTGGGGAGATGCAGTCTAGGCATGGCTCCCACCCCAGCCAGCAGGAACTCACAGCTCATTTCATTCAGCCAGAATTTTTCTTTCTTTTTCAGAATTTTTCATCTTCCCCAACTGAAACTCTGTGCCCATTAAACATTTAATTCCCCATTCAACCCTCCCCACTAGCTCCTAACAACAATCATTCTACCTTTTGTTCTCTAAGAAATTGACTATTCTAGATACCTCATATAAATGGAATCATAGAGCAACTGTTCTTTTATGACTGGCTTATTTCCCTTAGTATAATGTCTTCAAGATGCATCCATATTATAGTATCATCTGTTAGGATTTCCTTCCTTTTTAAGGCTGAATAATATTTCATTATATGTATCTATACCCATTTTGTTTATCCATTCATCCATTGATGGGTACTTGCACTGCTCCTACCTTTTGACCATTGTGAATAGTGCAGCTACGAGCATGGGTGTAGACATGACTGGTCTTGAATTAATATAGTTATCACTTATATCTTCAGAGATGTTCATATTATCTCAAAAATTATTCTTTTAATAAGCTAACTTGACTTTTAAAGTCTCATAAACAGCAGTTTTCACTTTAAGGTTTTACTGTGTAACTCTGATATTTAACCTGATATTTCTGAATTTTTAAGGTGTCAATCTCTATATGGAGAGCTTTGAAAAAGGGGCAGTTGGTCTTAGTGCAAGAGTATTACCAAATAGTTTTCTTATGGCACTCTCTGAAGGACAGTTCTAACCTCAGAATCCAGGATGTACTGGAAAAGGAAGTGGTTGGTTTACCTATTGAAATTTTTGACTCTTGAACATCCAGCAAAGATGGAACCATACATAGATAACACTTTTGGCTCCTCACAGAACCAAAAGAAGGACAACAAAAAATTTAAAATAAACAACAACAACAAAAAAAACAACTGGAACTGCCAGAAAATCAAACTGTATAGAAGTCCGACAACCAAGGAGTTAAAGAAGAAGCATTCATCCAGACTGGTAGGAGAGGCAGAGATGGGCAGCTGGGGCAGAGAGGATGCACAGCACAGTGGCAACTGGCAGACCGGGTGGTCCCACATTTGCATGTGGATAAACTGGGAGAAACAAATGAGTAGCGAGACAGACTGCACAACCCGGGGTTCCAGCGTTGAGAAAAAAAAACCCTGTGGGGGTTGCAATGGCAGGAGAAACTCCTAGCTTCACAGGAAAGGTTGTTGGACAGACCCACAGGGTCCCAGAGCTTACACAAACCCACCTACCCAGGAATCAGCACCAAAAGGGTCCAATTTGCTTGTGGTTAGCAGAGGAAGTGACTGAAAGCGGGGCAAGAGCTGAGTAAGCAGCATTGCTCCCTCTCTGACCCCTCCCCCTCATACAGTGCCACAATGCAGCACAGTGGGTTGATCTGCCCTGGTGAATACCTAAGGCTCCACCCCTTACAACATAACAGGAGCAACAAGGCAAAGAAACAGCTCCAAATGAAAGAACAGATCAAAACTCCAGAAAAAATACAACTAAGCAATGAAGACATAGCCAACCTATCAGATATAGAGTTCAAAACACTGGTAATTAGGATGCTCACAAAAATGATTGATGGTTGCAAAATAGAGGAAAAAATGAAGGCTATGAAAAGTGAAATAAAGAAAAATACACAGGGAACCAAAAGTGAAGGGATGGAAAACCAGGACTCAAATCAATGATTTGGAACAGAAGGAAGAAATAAGCATCCAATCAGAACAGAATGAAGAAACAAGAATTCAAAAAAATGAGGAGAGGCTTAGGAACCGCTGGGACAACTTTAGACATTCCAAAGCCTGAATCATAGGAGTGCCAGAAGGAGAAGTAGAGCAAGAAATTGAAAACTTATTTGAAAAAATAATGAAAGAGAACTTCCCTGATATGGCAAAGGAAATAGACTTCCAGGAGGTTCAGGAAACTCAGAGAGTACCAAAGAAGCACATAATAAGACACATCATCGTTACATTACCCAAGATTAAAGATAAAGAGAGAATCTTAAAAGCAGCAAGAGAAAAGGAGACAGTTACCTACAAAGGAGTTCCCAGAAGACTGTCAACTGATTTCTCAAAAGGAACTTTACAGGCAAGAAGGGGCTGGAAAGAAGTATTCAAAGTCATGAAAGTCAAGGACCTACATCCAAGATTACTCTATTCAGCAAAGCTATCATTTAGAATGGAAGGGCAGATACCGTGCTTCCGAGAGAAGGTAAAGTTGAAGGAGTTCATCATCACCAAGCCCTTATTACATGATATGTTAAAGGGACTTATCTAGGAAAAAGAAGAACATCAAAATTTTGAACAGTAAAATGATAAACTCACAACTATCAACAACTGAACCTAAAAAATACAAAAACATATACAAAATTAAGCAAACAACTAGAACAGGAACAGAATCATAGAAATGGAGATCACATGGAGGGTTATCAGTGGGGAGGGGGAGGAGGGAGATGGAAGAAAAGGTACAGGGAATAAGCATAAATAGTGGGTACAAATAGACAGGGGGAGGTTAAGAATAGTATAAGAAATTGAATAGCCAAAGAACTTATATGTACGACCCATGGACATGAACTAAGGGAGGAGGGATGCTGGTGGGAGTGGGGGTTGCAGGGTGGAGGGGAATAAAGGGTAGAAAAAATAGGACAAGTGTAATAGCATAATCAATAAAATATACTTTAATAAATTTTAAAAATGTTTTTGAGTCTCAAATTATTGGTCTTCTTATCTTGCTGCCTTTTTCTATGACAGTTCCTCAAGTAACCAACCAAATTATCTTACAGATAGGGATAGTGAAGATTTATAAAACAGGAAAAACTGCTTTTTTGCAAGCTCATGATAGGTTTTAAAGATAAGGGAAGATTTTTTTTTAAGTCAATATCATACATAATAAGTCTGATGATTCCTTTCTATCTCCCTACATCTCTTTTATTTTTCAATTTCAGTTCACATTCAATATTTTATATTAGTTTCCGGTGTGCAGTACAGTGGTTAGACAATTATATAATTTACAAACTGATCCCTGCCCCCTGATAATTCTAGTACCTAACTGGCACCACACAATATTATTATTATTATTAAATATTTTATTTATTTATCTATTTTTAGAGAGAGAAGAAGGAAGGGAGAAAGAAAGGGAGAGAAACATCAATGTGAGAGAGAAATATCGATCAGTTCTCGCTCATACATGTTCCCCACAGGGACTGAACCCACAACCCAGGCAAGCGCCCTGACAGGGCATTGAATTGGCAACCTTTTTCTTTGCAGGACAACGCCCCACCAACTGAGCCACACCAGTCAGGCAGTCACACCTAATCTTTATAGACCTCCAATTATGTATGGGTCAGGGACTGTGTTAAGCACTTCATACAATATATTCATTTGTACATATTCACTCAATTCTTAAAACTCCCTAATCCCCATATTACAGATTAGCAAATTGAGGCATAGAAAAGTCAAGGAAATCATGCAATATTATTGACTATATTCCCTATGCTGTATTTTATATCTCTGTGACTATGTTGTAACTACCAATTTCTACTTCTTAATCTCTTCACCTTTTTTACTCAGCCTCTCACTCCCTCTCACACCTAGCAACTGTCACTCTGTTTTCTCTGTGCATGAGTCTGCTTTTGTTTTATTTTATGGTTCATTTATTTTATTTTTTATATTCCACATATTAGTGAAATAATATGGTATTTGTCTTTCTCTGACATATTTCACTTAGCTTCATACCCTCTTGGTCTATCCATGTTGTCACAAATGGTAAGAATTCATTCTTTTTAAACAAATGAGACTATATAAAATTAAAAAGCTTCTTCACAGCCAAAGAAAACATCAGCAAAATGTAAAGAGAACCAACCGTATGGGAAAATATATTTGCCAATGATTCCTCGGACAAGGGTTTGATCTCCAAAATATATTAAGAATTCACACAACTCCACACCAGGAAGGCAAACAATCCAATTAAAAAATGGGCAAAGGACCTGAACAGACCGGCCTCCAAGGAGGAACTACAGAGGATCCAGAGACATATGAAAGGAAGGTCAGTATCACTAGCCATCAGAGAGATGCAAATCAAAACCACAATGAGATACCACTTCACACCAGTCAGAATGATCATCGTAAACGAACCAACCACAAGGGCTGGTGAGGTTGTGGAGAAAAGGGAACCCTAGCACACTGTTGATGAGAATGCAGACTGGTACAGCCACGGTGGAAAAGTTTGGAATTTCCTCAAAAAACTAAAAATAGAACTACATTTTGACCCAGCAATTCCACTGCTGGGATTATACCCTAAGAACCCTGAAACACTAATTGAAAAGAACCTGTGCACCCCAATGTTCATAGCAGCACAATTTACAATAGCCAAGTGTTGGAAGCAACCTAGCTGCCCACCAGTAAATGAGTGGATCAAAAAACAGTGGTGCATTTACATAATGGATTACTATGCAGTGAAAGGAAGAAGGAACTCCTACCCTTTGTGACTGCATCGATGGAACTGGATAGTATTATGCTAAATGAAATAAGCCAGGCCTTGTAAGACAAATACCATATGATCTCATCTGTAAGTGGAACATAATGAACAAAACAAATAAGTGAGCAAAACAGAACCAGAGACATGGAAATAAAGAACAAACTGATAGTGACCAGAGGGGAAGAGGGAGAGGGATAATGGGGAACAGAATGGTAACGGTTAAGTCAAGTAACATACATAAAGGACCTGTGGACAAAGACAATGGGGGTGGGGCAGGATTGAAAGTGGAAGTTAGGGGGTGGGTAGGGTAGAGGAGAGTAATGGGGAAAAAGGGGGACAACTATAATTGAAAAACAATAAAAAAAGGAAAAAAGAATCATTATTTTATGGTTCAGTAATATTCTATTGTAAATACTTACCACTTCTTCTTTATCTACTCATCTATTTGAGTTGATTCCATATCTTGTTTCCATATATGGAATTTGGGTTGATTTCATATCTTGCTTATTATAAATAATGTTGCAATGAAAATAAGGGAGTATATATCTTTTTGAATTAGTGTTTTGGATTTCTTCAGGTATCTACTTATCAGCGAAATCACTGAGTCATAAGATAGCTCTATTTTTAAGTTTTTGAGGAACCTCCATAATGTTTTTCATAGTGGCTGCATAAACTTGCAGTTCTGCCAACAGTGTGCGAGCATTCCCTTTTCTCTACATCCTTGTCAACATTTGTCACTTGTTTATTTGATGATAGCCATTCTGACAGGTATGAGGTGATATCTCATTGTGGTTTTAATTAGCATTTTTCTGATGATGAGGGACACTGAGCATCTTTATACATATCTATTAGCCATCTGTATGTCCTCTTTGGAAGAGTGTCTATTGAGGTCCTCTACTCATTTTTTAAAGACTTTATTTATTTATTTATTTTTAGAGAGAGGGGAAGGGAGGGAGAAAGGGAGAGAAGTATCAATGTGTGGTTGCCTCTCTCACGCTCCCTACTGGGGACCTGACAGGGCCTCAACCCAGGTATGTGCCCTGACTGAGAATCCAACCGGTGAGCCTTTGGTCCTCAGGCTGGTGCTCAATCCACTGATCCACACCAGCCGGGGCCCTCTAACCAATTTTTAATTGGATTTTTTTTGGTGTTGAGTTGTATGAGATTTTTTCAGTTTTTAATAAATGTTAGATATTAACACCTCACCAGAAGTATCATTGGAAAATATCTTCTCCCATTCAGTAGGTTACCTTTTTTGTTTTGTTTTTTTTGATGGTTTCCTTTTTGTGCAAAACTTTTTAGTTTGCTATATTCCCATTTGTTTATTTTTGTTTGTTTCCCTTGCCTGAGGAGACATAAAATATTACTAAGAGCAATCTACCAGATTTTACCATCTATGTTTTTTTCTAGGAGTTTCATGGTTCAGAGTCTTACATCTAATCCATTTTGAGTTTATAATTGCATATTCTGTATAAAGGTGGTCTAGTTTTAATTTTTTGCATGTATCTGTCCTATTTTTCCAACACCATATATTGAATAAGCAGTCTTTACATCAGTGCATAGTTTTACATTCTTTTTCAAATAGTAATTGACCATGTAGGCATGGGTTTATTTCTGGCCTCTCTATTTTGCTCCACAGATCTGTATGTCCACTTTTATTTCACTACCATGCTGTTTTGATTACTATGGGCTTGTAATATAATTTGATATCAGGTACCATAATATCTCCAACTTTGTTCTTTCTCAAGGTTGCTGTGCCTATTTGGTTTATTTTGTGGTTCCGTAAAGATCTTAGGATTACCTGTTCTAGTTCTGCGAAAAATGCATTTGGTATTTTGATAAGGATTGCATTGAATCTATAGATTGTTTTGGGTAGTATGGATATTTTAGCAATCACATCTTTAGTTTAAACTAAACCATTCCAAGCCTTCTGTAGGTCTTTGGGTCAACTTTCAAGCCAATGAATTGAAACAGGTGAATTGAAAGATCTGGCTTTAGTCCTATCTTTGCTTTTTACTGGCTTTGTGGGCCTGGAAAACTTACTAGCCTCTCAGAGTTTGTTTCCTCATCTATAAAATAAGATAATCTATTTCCTTACATGATCATGGTGAGAACAAATCATATATTGAAAAAAGTATATGTAAGTTAATTTTTACTTTATAAAGTCTTATGCAAATATAAGATTGCTTTAAAAGATGTGCCACAGCCTGAAAATGCTGATCCATTCTTTTGACTGGTTTTTAAATTCTTAATCTACCTTTTATATAATGATGCCCTCTGCTGTTCTCTTATATATCTTTACTTCAGACCATACAAAATACATGGTCTATTATCGTCATTCCACCCAAAACTATCAGAGTGGGAATGATACATGGATATCAGTATGCATCATTTTAAAGATGAGAAGAAAGCATGGACATAATGGTGAAGTGCTTAAAACCTGTCAAACCAGGACCAGAACTCAGGTTTCTAGACCCTGAGATCACGGCTTTTTAGTTAGAAGGGCAATATAGAAGTATTAAAAACACTATGGAGTTTGAATTACATGTCCAAATAAACTTTATTATCTTGCCCTCACATTTGTTCTTCCTCCTAATTCATTATTGACTTTAAAGGAGTTATTGGTGGTATCCACCCAGTTACCCAAGACAGAAACCTTAAAGTCAGTTTTAATTCTGCCATCTCCTTTACTCACCACATTAAATATGTCATGTACTCTCTCCCTTAGCAATTTCATCCAATCTCATGACTTTAAATAATCTACCTTCTAAATCTATTTCTACCTTCTAAATCTATCAATTCTACCTTCGAAATCAATTTCACCCTCTTCTCCATTTAGACTACCATTATTTAAGCTTTCATTTTTCTAGCCTGTGTTATTTCAATAGCCTCCTAAGTGTTTCAGCTTAGGTTCACTTAGCCTACAGTCATTCATTCAATAAACTTTTTGCTTAAATCCTTACAATATTCAAGGCAGTATGTTAGCTATGGAGAATTAAGAGAAGCAGACATTGTGTCCTCAAGGACTCTAATAGAGATAAACACGTAAAAAAATATGAAATTCTGGTTCCTCAAAAATATCACCAAAATAACTGATTGATGAGACAAAGCTGAGTTTATTCTTTCCACTGTAAAAGGAACAGACTTAGTAGCATTTATAAGTAGTGATGGTGAAGTCAGGATGTTTATGAGGTTTTGAAGTCTTGTTTATCAGTTAAGTCTTCAAGTGAGGTGAGGGACTAGGTTATTATTGGGTAAGAATCATGATACAATAGTTTAAGATTGACTGATCTAGCAGGTGAGGATACTTGGGAGAGAGGTCCAAAGAGTTTGGGGGTATAAAATATTGGTGGATGTTTACTGTTGAAGAGTTGGTGGTCATTTCAGTAAATTCCTGGAATGTACAATAAAGTTTATTTGCAGCTTCCATCTTTCTAGGCAAGAGTTTCTTAAAATGGTAGAGTTGATGAATGTAGTAGAATAGTAAAGTCATGTGGTATATACAATAAACTGTGTGGTAGTAGATGGTTTCAATTCTCAGAAGGAATACAGCAAAGCATTATAAACACATGCATAGGGTACTGTGTGAGTGTGGAGGAGAGAGAGTGCTCAATGATTACATCACTGGAGTCAGAGTAGGGAATAATTAGAAAAGGTTTTAGAGACTTGCACCATCTCTTAAATGAATAATTTTCCATTTATAGATATACCACATTTTGCTTAGCCATTCATCAGTTGATAGACATTTGGTTTTTTTCCACTTTTGTGTTATTATGAATAATATTGCTATGAACATTCATGTACACCTTTTTGTGAACATATGTTTTCATTTGTCTTTGGTATATACCTAGGAATGACATTGTTGGGTCATGTAGTAACTCTATGCATAACTTTTGGAAGAACTGCCAGACTATCTTCCAAAGATGTTGCACCATTTTATATTTCTACCAGCAATGTATGAATGTTCAAATTTCTTATATTCTTGCTAGCACTTGTTATTTTTCATGTTTTAAAAAATTATAGCCTTCCTATTGATATAAACTGGTATCTCATTGTTGTTTTGATTTGCATTTACCTAGTAACTAATGATGTTGAACATCTTTTCATGTGCTTGTTGAACATTTCTGTATCTTCTTTGAGAAAATTTTTTTCAAATCTTTTTCCATTTGGTTTTTAATTGGATTATTATTTTAATTATTGATCTGTAAAAACAAATTATTCTGGATACAAGTCTCTTATCAAATATATGATTTGCAAATACTTCCCCCATATTGTGGGTTGTCTTTTCATTTTCTTGATGGTATATTTTGAAGTACAAAAGTTTTAATATTTTATGAGATGAAAATCACATGACATAAAATTAACCATTTAGAAGTGAACACATTTAGTGACATTTAGTACATTTAAAATGTACAACCACCACCTTTATCTAGTTCTAAAATATTTCCAATATCCCAAAAGGAAACCCTGTAACTATTAAGCAGTTGCTTCCCATTTCTTATTCCCCCTAGCCACTGGCAAACACCAATTTAGGTCACATTTCTACGGATTTATCAGTTCTGACTAGTTCATATAAATTGAATCATGCAATATGTGATCTGTTATGTTTGGTTTCTTTCATTTAATATAATGTTTTTGAGGTTCTTCCACATTGTAGCATGTATCAGTATAGTAAGTTTTCACTTAACATCATTGATAGGATCTGCAACTCTAAAAGCAATGACTATAATGAAACCAATTTTACAATAGGCTAATTAATAACAAAAACAGATAAGTTCCTAGGAAATTTAATGTTATAACAAAACAACATTAAAGGAAACATTATTTGAGGGCATGCTGTACTTCATTCATTTAGATAGCTGAATAAATTGGGAACTATGAGTCCTCCCGACTTTGTTCATTTTCAAGATTATTTAGAATATTTGGAGCACCTTGCAATTCCATATCAGTTTGAGAATTTGCTTTGCAATTTCTATTAAAAAACACTGAATTTTTGATAGGGATTACACTGAATCTATAGATTATTTTGGGTAGTATTGCCGTCTTAACAATATTACTTCTTACAATCCATGGAAATGAGATGTCTTTCCATTTTGTTAGGTGTTGTTTAATTTCTTCCAGTACAGTTTTGTAGTTTTCAGCATACAAGTCTTCTGCCTCCTTGGTTAAATTTATTCCTAAGTATTTTATTCTATGAATGTCATTATAAGTAGAATTGTTTTCTTAAATTTCTTTTCATATTTTTCATTTCTGGTGTATTGAAATTCAACTGGTCCTGGTTGGTGTGGCTCAGTGCATTGAGCGCTGGCCTCTGAACCAAAGGGTCACTGTTTCAATTCCTGGTGAGGGCACATGCCTGGGTTGTAACCCTGTCAGTTACCCAGTAGGGGGCGTGCGAGAGGCAACCACACATTGATATTTCAGTCTCTCACTTCCTTCCCCTCTGTCTAAAATAAACGAATAAAATATTTAAAAAAGAAATACAACTGATTTTTTGCTTGCTTTTTATACCCTGTAACTTTGATGAATATGTTTATTATCTCTAATAGTGTTTTCTGTGTGTAGATTCATTATAACGGCAAAGTATTTGCATATAATCTATACTTTTACATAGCCGACAGCAGCGTATGCCTACACAGGATTTCATTTGCCTGTATTCAGCACGGTGCTAGGTGCATGGCAAATTTGAGTTTTGCTTTTTGGAACTTTCTGGGATTTTTTCCCCAAAATATTTTCTCTCTGCAATGGTTGAATCTGTGGATGCAAACCCCATGGATACAGAAGGTCTACTGTATTTCTTATCTAATTGATCTGAAGAGAACTTCTAGTATATGCAACATTTTGTAGGTGAAGTAGGCATCCTTGTTTTATCCCTGATATTACGGGAATATTTGGTTTTTCATCATTGAGTGTGATATTAGCTGTGGGTTTTTCATAAATGCCCATTATCATGCAAAGGAAATTCCCTTCTATTCTTATTTTGTTGAAAGTTTTATCAAGA
This sequence comes from Mormoops blainvillei, assembly GCA_004026545.1. Lineage (NCBI taxonomy): Eukaryota > Metazoa > Chordata > Mammalia > Chiroptera > Mormoopidae > Mormoops > Mormoops blainvillei. The sequence goes on from PVJD01005400.1 coordinate 97,215, forward strand.
AGACGTGTTTGGATTTCATCAATTACTTTTTCTGTCTTAATTGAAATTGTCATGTGGTTTTATTCCTCACTTCTGTTGATGTGGTACATTACATGGATTACTTTTCTTTTGTTAAACCACCTGTTCCTTCCTGGGATCAATCCCACTTGTTCTGGAATTTTTAATACACTGATGGATTTCGTTTGCTAGTATTTTGTTGAGAATGTTTGAACTTATATTCAAATAAGATATTTGTATTTAGTTTGTTTTTCTTGTGATGACTTTGTGTGTCTTTGGTGTCAGGGAAAAATTATCTTCATGCAATGAGTTAGCAAGTGAAGCAAGTTAATTCCCTGTAATGTATTCTTCAATTCAGTTATGTATACTTCATGAACTGAATTGCTAACTTCCTGTTTTTTCTTTATTTTAGAAGAGTTTGAGAAGGATTTGTGTCCATTCTTTTTTAAATAAATGTTTGGCAGAATTGACAAGTGAAGCCATCTGGTCCTGAGCTTTTCTTTTGCTGATTTTTTATTATTGATTCAATCTTTGTAATTGGTATAGATCTGTTCAGGTTCTCCATTTATTCTTTTTTAGGCTTTAAATATATATATTTTTTACTTTTCAATTATAACTGACATATGATATTATATTAGTTTCATGTGTACAACCCAGGGATTTGACATTATATAACTTACTAATTGATCACCCTAATAAATCCTAAACCCATCTGACACCATTCATAGTTGCTACAATATTATTGACTATATTCCCTATGTTGTACTTTACATCCCTGTGACTATTATGAAACTACCAATTTGTACTTCATAAACCCTTCATCCTTTTACCCATCCCCCTAACCTTCCTCCCATCTGGCAACCATCTAAATGTTTTCTGTATCTATCAGTCTGCATTTTTGTTTATATTGTTTAAATTCTGAATACAAGTGAAATCATATGGCATTTCACTTCCTCTGTCTGACATTTCACTCAGAATAATACCCTCTATGTCCATCTATGGTGTTGCAGATGGCAAGATTTCATTATTTTATATGGCTGAATCATATTCCATTATATATGTGTACCTCTTCTTCTTTATCAATTCATCTCTTGGTGGACATGTAGGTTGTTCCCATGTCTTGACTATTGTAAATAATGTTGCAATGAACATATGGATGCATATGTGTTTTTGACTCAGTGTTTTGGGTTTCTAAAGACAAATACCCAGAAGTAAAATTGCTGGGTCCTTCTTTGTCTCTTGTTATATGGCCTTTGTTTTAAAGTCTCTTTTGTCTGATATATGTATTGTTATGCCAGCTTTTTTTCTGTTTACTTGTTTCCATATTCAGAAAATATCTTTTTCATCCCTTTCCTTTCAGTCTCTGTGTGTGTTTTTTTTTATGTGAAATGGGTCTCTTGTAGACAGCACATTTAAGTGTCTTGTTTCATTACCCCTTCTTTTGATTGGAACATATAATCCGTTTTATTGGAGCATCTAACCCACTTCAATTAAAGCAATTGTTGATAGATAAGTATTTATTGCTATTTTATTATTCCTATTTTTAATCTATTTTTCTTCACCAGGTTAAGGAAATTTTCCATTATTTTTTCTCATTGGTTTCCAACTCCTTGCTCTCTTTTTATTTCAGCCCCCATGATGCAAATATTGGTATGCTTAAGTTGTCCCAGAGGCTCCTTATGCTATCTTAATATGTTTTTGGATTTTTTTCTATTTGCTCTTCTGAATGAGTGTTTGCTGCTTCTTAATCTTCCAAACTGCTGACTTGATCCTCTGCTTCATCTATTCTATCGTTGATTCCCTGTAATGTATTCTTCAATTCAGTTCATGTATACTTCATTTCTGACTGGTTCATTTTTATGTTTTCTATCTCCATTTCTATGTTTCCTAGCTCTTTGTTAAAGTTCTCACTAAGTTCATCTACTCTTCCCTTAAGTTCATTGAGCATCTTTCTAACCAGTATTTGAATTCTGCATCCAAGAGATTGCTTGTCTCCATTTTATTTAATTCTTTCTCTGGGGTTTTGTTCTGTCCTTTCATTTGGGCCATGTTTCTTTGTCTCCTCATTTTGGTAGCCTCCCTGTGTTAGTTTCTGTGTATTAGGTAGAGCTATTACATCTTCTGGTCTTGGTAGAGAGGCCTTATGTAACAGGTGTCCTGTAGGGTCCAGTGGCACAGACTCCCTGATCACCTGAGCTGGGCACTCAGGTGCCCCCCCACCATGTGGGCTGTGTATACCCTTTTATTGTAGTTGAAACTTAATTATTATTGTCACCCCAATGGGAAAGATTTACTCCAAGGACGATTGACTGCAAGGACTGGTTATGACCTCCATGGAGGATCAACTGTGCAGGGTCTGGCCCCATGGAGCAGAACTTACTTCAGCAGGGCTCTGTTGCTTGCTGAGTTTGGCCCTTGGGTGTGACGCTTTTCAAGGTAGGAAAGTGGTGCTTCGATGTGGTCTATGCTGTCCATCAGGTGTCCTTGTTCTGGGGCCTCCTGGGATGTGCAGGACAAGGTCAGTTTCTAGCTGTGCTCTGACCAGGACTACCAGGCCTGAGTTATAAAATAATCTGCAAAGGGCTGCTACTTTTACTGGGTTTGGAGGTGCCCAGGTAAAAGCAACCTGCAAACCAAGGCAGGTTGCTGATAGTGCTGGGCCTGGGGTCGCTTAGAGAGAGGTACCGGGCAAGCTAAGGACAGGTGATGCTTGTTTGAGAGATTTTAGGAAAGTCCAAACCATGAACCAATTCAAGTTGTTTGTGTGGAAAAGTCACTAGAAATTGTTAGGACGGGCCCACAGGTTTGTTGGGGTTGAGTCTCAGGGAATCACCAGGGCAGGGATAACAATATTAGCTAGGTTATGGAGACTCAGATATGGCACCCGCCTGCCATCTATTTGGGAGAAAGGCTCAGCAAAGGAACAAATGGCCTCTGCCAGCACTTCTGTCTGGGAGAAAGCTTCCCTTCCAGACCTTGCCCTGATACCAAACAATTTAGTTCCTATTTGTATGTCCCTGGTGCCTTTCAAGCTGCTGCCTCAGCACTGGAGCTCAGAGGGAGTGAATCCAAGCAAGTCCATGCATGAGCACTTTAAGAGGAAGGCCTGGGGCTCAAGAAGCCCTCTGCCTCACTTAGCCACAATCACTGCTATTTTTTACAGCCAGATGTTATAGCAACTTTTCTTTATGGCATTGGAACCCTGTGCTAGGGAGCCTAGCATGGGGCTGGGACCCCTCTTTCCTCAGCAAGGACCACCATAGCTGAATGAAATATCCTTCCCGATTTTTATCTGCCAAATGTGGTTGTGGGACTAGCATGTTCTGTGTCTTCACCCATCCTACCGGTCTTGCTGTGATTTCTTTATATCCTTAGTTGTAGGACTTCTTTTCAGCTAGATTTCAGGTGGACATGAATAATGGTTGTTCTGTAATTTAGCTGTAATCTTGATGTGATCATGGGAGGATCTGTGTATTGTATTTACCTACACTGTCATCCTGATCCCAATCCATCATTTATTCTTACATCATTTCTGATAATTTGTGTGTTTCTAGGAATAAGACCATTTTATCTAGGTTATTTAATTTGTTGGTGTACAAAGTTTTAAATTTTGATTAAGTCCAGTTTTTCTGTGTTTTATTTTGTCACTCATGCTTTTATCATTATAGGTATTAAACTAACTCAAGGTAATGAGGATTTACTTCTGTGTTTTCTTTTTTTAAATATTTTATTTATTTACTTTTAGAAAGAAGAGAAGGGAGGGAGAAAGAGGGGGAGAGAAACATCCATGTGTAGTTGCCTCTCATGTGCCCCCCTCTGGGGACCTGGCCTGCCACTGAGGTATGTGCCCTGAGTGGGAATCGAATCAGCGACCCTTTGGTTCACATGCTAGCACTCAATCCACTGAGCAACACCAGTCAGAGCTACTTCTATGTTTTCTTATAAGACTTTTATAGCTTTAGCTCCAACATTTAAGTCTATAATCAATTTGAGTTAACTTTTGTATATGGTATGAGGTATAAGGGTAATTGTTTATTTATTTCTGCACATGGGTAACCAATTGCTCCTGCAGCATTTTTTAAACTAATAAGATTTAAATACCTTTTAACCTTGTGTCCATCAGTGGCCCAAACTTGATATAAAGTTTAGTATCAAGTTGAGGGTGTTGCATGGAGTTTTAGTTTGGTGCCAATTTGGAGGAGTGGAGAGTATACCTCTGAAAAAAGCCCTTCTTGTTGGACAATTCAGAACAAAGGAGGACATACTGATATCTCCCTCAGGCCTTGTCTCTAAGCCATAGTGAAGAAGGATGGATTTGTCTTCATAGTAGGCATTTTGAGTTCTCATGTTGCTCTTGAGAACATGCAGCAAGTGCATTGGCCTTGGCTCCTCATGAACTCAAGCACAGACCTTTTTTCTCCTTCCTGTTCCCATTCTTTCAGGATTCCACTCTCTTCTTCCCAAAGTGATAGCAGGTAACCTGGGAGATCAACTAAGATTCTCCTGGTGGTAGTGATAGTGGTGGTGGTGGTGGTCGTAGTAGTAGTGTAGTAGGAGCAGTGCTAATAAGAAGAGATGGGGGAAAATAAAGAACATGGACTTAACAGGAGGAGGAAGGAATAAGAAAATTAGAAAGTAGTTGGGCTATGAACACAAAGGGCATCCCAAAACCCAGCAATGGGGCTTTAGCTTTTGCAGAGAAGAGAGGCAGAACAACTTCAGTAGTATAACAGCTGACTATGACAATATTCAAATTGGAGAAAAGTCAGAGGGGTTGGGCAGGGCAGAGAGAGCACTCACGTGGGTTGATACAATGGAAACATAAAAAAGAAAGTTTCCCTTTTACTGTAGAGGAAATTTAAGAAGTATGAACATGAGTGAAAAGCATTGTTCAGATTTTCTTGGGGCCTAATCTCAATCCCTTAGGCCCACTGGGAGACCAAAGCTACTCTGATAGTGTTGGTTCAGTGTAAAGGATGAGAAAAGTGTAATTTACCCCTGTTCAGAGAACATGAACAGTTCATTAGGAACTGTGACAGGCATGTGGAAGAGATAATTGGAGAAGATGGTATACTGCAGTTGCCAAATTGAAATTTAACTTTTGGGGGCAGTGTGGTAGAGTTGAAAGATCACAAGCTTTGTAGCCAGACATACACATGTCTGAATCTTGGCTCTACCAATTTACTCCCTGTGTGCCCTTGGGCAAGTTATTTAACCTCTCCAAACCTTGATTTTTCTCTCTCAAAAATGCAAGTTATATAAAACTTGTAGGTTTTTTGTGATAATTAAATGAGAGAATGTCAGCAAAGCACCCAACAGAATGTCTGGGAAATATATTACTAGGTGCTCAGTATGTGCCACTTCCTTCCCCAGTTTCTTATCACTGCACTCTAGGCACAGACTGGAGCTGTCTCCTGATTCTAAAGTCTTTGACCCAGTAATCTTACTTCTGATTTACTATTAAAGAAAAAAACAAACAACAAAAAAAACCCCAAAAAACAGAAGACACTTTGTGATCAAGGATGTAATGAACAGTGTTTTTAATTCTAAAGGGTTTACACACCCACTTATTATACACCAAAATATTAATGATCACTGCCTTTCAGTGGACGATTATCAGTAACTCTTTTTTTTTATTTTTCTACCTTGCACATTACATTACTTTTCTACTAAAAATACAATTTAATTTAATTACAGAACACTTTTTAAAAGGCTCTTGAGAAATACTACACAGCAAAGAGAATGTTCTACGACCACATGCAACAATATGGGTGAATTTCACAACCATAATGCTGAACCAAAGGGTACTTATGCAACAGAGTACACAGTGTAAAATTTAATTTCTATTAAGTACAAAATAAGGCAAAACTAATTAATGCTATTAGTAATCAGTATAATGGTAATTCTTGGAGGGAGAATCTTTAGTAAACTTTGCTTCTGGATCTTTTTGCTCATTTGTGAAATTCATTGTATCTGTAGGTATGAGGGAGTAATGAAAAAAGGGATATAAGGGGGCTTTGGGGATCTAATAATGCTCTGTTTCATGATCTAGGTGCTAGGTGTGCTCAGTTTGTGAATATTATCAACCTTATGAATAGTGTTATACTTCAGTAAAAGTAAGAACGGGATGAATAGATGAATATATAGCTAGGAAGGTAGATAGGTAGATAGATAGAAAGAACAAAAGGAAATGTATTGAGTGAATGTACATCATCATCTGTGCCTTGTCTGGAAAGTCCTCTTTAAAACAAAGAAAAACCCTTCTTTTGGCCACAAGATGGTGCCATTAGTTACTTCGAAATCAAATTCCAAGGTGCTCTTTAGCACACTGTACGAACCAAAGAGTTGGTGTATTGTTTGAGAAGAAGGGAACTTAGAGATTTTACAGACCCACTTTCTCTAATTTTCCAGTTTAAAGAATTAAGGCTGTCGAAGGATGACTGGTTCAAGATCACACTGCTGGTTAGAAGACCTCGAGCTGAAAACACAGGTTTCTGGGCAATCAGCTTGCTCTTCCACACTTAAACATTCCTATTTTCAGCTGTTTCCTTCCTACCATGATATGGAATAAAAGGTTTATGAATAATAAGTGGACTATTGTTTATAATTCAAGAAAATAGTACTCTTATATGAAATAGGATAATCATGACTAGAATTACCATTATTGACAAATTGCAGTGTGAAATTTCCATATATGAACAGTTAAAAACATCTTATGGTCAATTCATCCTGAGCTGGCTTAGGTTTCTACTTCCTTAGATATGAATAATAGGCCAGGCATGCTCTATTTTTCCTCCTCTCTCCCACTCTTTCTTTTTTCTTTTAGCCTTCCTCCCTCCTTCCCTTCCTTCCTTCCTTCCTTCCTTCCTTCCTTCCTTCCTTCCTTCCTTCCTTCCTTCCTTCCCTCCTTCCTTCCTTCCCTCCTTCCTTCCTTCCCTCCTTCCTTTCTTTCTTTATTCCTTCCTTCCCTCCTCTCTTATCTCTTTTTGAACCACAGAAGCCACCAATGCTTCTCAGACACCAAAACTCAAAATCAAGTGCAATGGCTTTCTTGAGCAGACCAGACCTTAGCTCTGTGTTGTGATTCATTTGCCATTGTTATAGAGGACTTTCAGGAGAGAGCTCATGTGGCAGATGAAAGTGTCAAGCTAAGACAAATGATTTTTGTACTTGTAACCTGGATATTTGGACAGGCTCCAAGGTATGCAGAGAAATATTTTTGATCACCTCCAATTGAAATTTGGGCTTTTTATATGGGGGCCAGATAGATTGAAACAAGATGGGTTATTCCCCCCATCCACACACATACACACACACACACTTAGGAAATGTTTGGCCATGTCTCAAGACGTTTTTTGACTGTCACAACTGGGAGGAAGGCATTACTGGAGCATAATGGGTGGAGGCCAGATATTCTGCTAAACATCCTACAATGCACGGGGCATTCCCCCTACAACAAAGAACTATCCAACTCCAAATGTCAATAATATCAATGTTAAGAAAGGCTGCTTTATATAAAATTAGATCCAAGTGAAGTAATGTGGTACATTAAAAGGTTTTTTACATTTCTCTCACAAATGAGGTAATCCCCCCAAACAAACAAACAAATGCATGAATAAAAGGAGGAATAAAACAGGTAGTATCTAAGTCCAAGGTGAGGACCTACAGAGATATAATGCAGTTGGATTTGGGATAATCCATATTTTAGTATATAATTTTGTTTTCTAATTTCTTCCTATACCATAAGCATTCAAGTCATTTCTTAAAACACTGAGTTGCCTGCATGCATGGGAGGCAGAGTACTGATGAACCAAGGGGACTCTTGAAGACATAGTTACAAGATCAGGGAGTCAACTTTAGCCTGAGATTTACCTCTCTTCTGCTTTCTTTCTAAATGGTGACAAAGGACTTTGAATCTGAATTTTCTTTGAATGAGCTGCTAAACACTTCCTGTAATCATGTATACTTCATATATCACTCAAGGTCATTCCTAAAATCTAACAATAAAAGATGATTGTCAGCCCACTTGGCAACCCACTGAGTCTAGACTCCAGCTGCTCCCAGTCCTACCTCTAGTCCTACTTCTTGTCACCAGCAAGTATTAAGGGCACAAGTAGAAAAACTAATCAGAGGAAAGCCTCAGGTTACCAGAACTCTTGGTGACTGAGAGAAGGCTTCTGGTTTATTTATTTTTCTGGGTAACTAAGGGATAACTGGAAAAGGCATTGTTTCAATCTTTGTTGCTGAAAAAATTTCTAATATATGTGTCTCTTTTCTACATTAGGAAGTAAGAACACCTGGAGGACTAGTTTGAAGCAGATATTTTCATGGCCTTAGTCACTATCTTGCTCATCAATGACCACTATCCAGACCTGGAGTTGCTAATTGGAATATCACTTTAGAATTATCTCAGTTCCAGAGAGCAAAGTGAACTATCTAAGGTCATAGGGTTCACAGCTTGAAAGGTATAGGACCAGCTTCCATGTGAGTATATGTGGGTGTGTGTACATGTGCACACACACACACACATATAATTAGGAAGAAAAATAATGTTGCTTAAGTTGAAAGTCCTGGCTAGGATAAAAAGAAAGCATAATCTTCCCTGTTCTTCATTCACTTCTTCTGAACGAACAAGTCAGAACTTAACTGACAAAATAAAAGATTAAAGCAATTTTCTGAATCATTTCCACTAAAACCCCATTGCATATCTATAACCTTTAAATATATGTGGTGTGGCAATAAAGCAACGTGACCAGTTTCCACAAACCACACAAGAAAACTGGGCACACTATTTTATATTCATGCCACATACTCTGGATTTTCCAAGAATACAGGGGACAGGAAATCCAGAAATAACCCCCAAACTTGTTTTGAAGCCAGTTTCTACCTCCATCTTCAACAAATCTTTTGCAAAAAGCCACCAAGGAGAAGTAAAATGGATTTACCCATTCCATTACATTTCTTCATATCTTTTCTCTTATGTGTGCTTGTATTATCGTCTCCTGATGCTAATTCCAAGGCAAGTGGCAAACATTTCAAAAGTAGGTGGGATTATAAGAAGATGGTAATTGAAATATAGTCTAGTCATAGTGTAAAAGACACAAGTTATAGAACACTCACAGTGACGGTTACACCTCTAGAGAAAAAGGACTTGTTGGTTTCTCCCCCTAGTTATACCCAATAGCCTTATGACTCAAGGTGTATTCCAAGGAACAGCAGCATTGGCATCACATGAGAGCTGGTTACAAATGCAGAATCTCAGTCCTCAATGGCATATCTCAATTAAAACAAGATACCCAAGTGATCTGTGTGTACATTAAACCTTGTGAGGCATTGATGTAGAGTATGGTGAGAATACTCTGGCTTAGGATTGGAAAGCCAGGTTTTTCTTTCTTTCTTTTTCAAAACTATATTTTAGTGATTATACTATTACAGTTGACCCAATTTTCCCGCTTTGCCTCCTCCACCCAGTACCCACATTCCCTCCAGCAATCCTCCCCCTTAGTTCATATCCATGGGTCATGTATATAAATTCTATGCCTACTCCATTTCCTATACTGTCCTTATTATCCCTTTGTCTATTTCGTACCTACTAATTTGTACTTCTTTTAAAATTTTTTTTTAAAGATTTTGTTTATTTATTTTTAGAGAGAGGTGAAGGAGGGAGAAAGAGAGGCAGAGAAACATCAATGTGTGGCTGCCTCTCACACGCCCCCTACTGGGGACCTGGACCGTAACCCAGGCATGTGCCCTGACTGGGAATCTTGAAGCAGCAACCCTTTGGTTCGCAGGCCTGCACTCAATCCACTGAGCTACACCAGCCAGGACCCAATTTGTACTTCTTAATCCCTGCACCTTTCCCTCCATTCTTCCCCTACCCCCTCCCTGCTGATAACACTACAAATGATCCTCCAATATCTATGATTTTGTTTCAGTACTGCTTGTTTGCTTAGTTCATTTTTTAGATTTAATTGTTGATAGTGGTGAGTTCATTGTCATTTTAATGTTCATAGGTTTGACCTCCTTTTTCTTAAATAAGCCGCTTTAACATTTCATATAATAAAGGCCTGGTGATGATGAACTCCTTTATCTTTATCTTGTTTGGGAAGCGTTTTATCTGCCCTTCCATTCTGAATGATAGGTTTGCTGGAGAGAGTAATCTAGGTTTAGATCCCCATCACTTGGAATTATTCTTGCCAGTCCCTTCCAGCCTGCAAAGTTTCTTCTGAGAAATCAGCTGACAGTCTTATGGGAACTCCTTCGTAGGTAACTACCTGCCTCTCTCTTGCTGCTTTTAAGATTGTCTCTTTATTTTTAACCTTTGGCATTTTAATTATAATGTGTCTTGGTGTGGTCCTCTTTGCGTCCATCTTGTTTGAGACACTCTGTGCTTCCTGGACTTGTATGTCTATTTCTTTCCCCAAATTAGGGAATTTTTCTTTCATTATTTTTTCAAATAAGTTTTCAATTTCTTGTTGTTTCTTTTCTCCTTTTGGCACCCATATGATTAGAATGTTCGTACATTTAAAGATTTCCCAAAGGCTCCTTAGCCTATTCTTGTTATTTTTTGGGGGTGGGTGGGGTGGGATTCTTTTTTGTTCTTGCTGTTTTGATTGAATGTTCTTTTATTCTTCTTTGTGTTCCAAATCATTGATTTGATTCTTGGTTTCATCCACTCCACTGTAGATTTCTGGTAAATTTTTCTTTATTTCAATTAGTGTCTCCTTCATTACGGATTGGAACACTTTTTACTCTGTTGAAGTACCCACTGAGTTCCTTGAGCATCCTTATAACCAGTGTTTTGAACTCTACATCTGATAGATTGTTTATCTCCATTTCGTTAAGTTTTCTTTCTGGAGTTTTGGTCTGGTTTTTCATTTGGGCCATATTTCTTTGTCTCCTTATTTTGGCAGCCTCCCTGTGTTTGTTTCTGTGTATTAGGTATAGCTGCTTTGATTCCCTGTTTTAGTAGTGTGGCGTATTGTAGAAAAGTACACTAGAAAGTTGGAGTGGGCAGAGCCTTAGGTAATTGCCAGGGTAGGGCAACCTATGTCTATGGCTCTGTGTAGGAGAGGCTCAGAAAGGGGACAATGCCATTGCCTGACCTCTGGAGTTTTGTCTGGGAGGATACTGCCTGTTCTGCATCTCCACACCTCTCCATGTCTCTGTCCCTCCTACCCATCTGGATGAATGTGGCTTCTTTAATTCCTTGATTGTTGGACTTCCATATGGCTAGATTTTCTGAAAATTCTGGGTAATATTTGTTTTGTCATCTAGTTGTAATTTTTGCTGGTGTTGTGCAAGGATACGAGACATGTTTACATATGCCTCCATCTTGGCTGGAAGTCCAGTCTGAAAACCAGGTTCCTCTTCCTGCTTCTGCCTCATACTAGTTTAATAAATTTGTTCAAATCACTTCCTCTTTCTGAGCATCAAGTTTATCATGTGTACGATGAATGAATTGGACTAGAAAACCACTGAGGGTCTTTATAGTCCTAAATTCTAGGATTCTAACTAACGGTGGACCCCTGACCTTGCATGCTGTCTTGTAAATGCCTCAAGTTCCTTCAGATTAGCAAAGTTTGTGATTGAAAACCCAGATGGTAAAATCCTGGTTTTTTTGCCATTTGTAACTCCTCCTTTCAGTTTGCACCAACCCTACTGGGCCTCATAAAAATTTTGAGATGAGATGGTCATGGCTATTACCATTTCCAGTTTTTCAGAATGTCTCTGCAAGAAGCAATAGGAGAAGGCAGCAATGCTGATGGTGGGAATGAACTAATATCTCTGGCTATCCTCTTGTGACTGGAACAGTCAGAGATAAAGTCTTAAGATAAAGAGAGCTAGTAACAGCTTCATAACATTGTCCCAGTCCACCTGGCATTTCCTCTTCACAAAATCACATAAGAAGCACTACATATACCTTCAGTATTTATTTATCTCATACAACTCTTCCAACTCTTGGACCTAGTCAAGTTGGTCCTATTACCACATGGTTGGTGTTTGGTCACAGGTATATTATTAAAAATGAGCTAAAATGAGGCAAAAGAGAAGAATCACCTCAAATCCAGGGTCATGTTCCATAGAAAGAGATTTGAGTGGGTTACCTTGGGTGCCTCAAACCTCAACTAGCCATCTTCAGATCTTAAGTAAGTATTTGTTCCAATAACAATTGCTGCATAACAAACCACCCCAAGCTTAGTAACACAACAATAGTTTTACTACGCTCATGGATTCTGTGGTTTAGGAATTTGGGCAGATCTTGCCCGGGTGATTGTTTTGCTCTTTCTGGTGTGAATTGAGAACTGCAGGATCCAAGATTGCTTAACTTTCATGTCTGGTGCTTAGGTGGCAATTGCTGAAAGACTGGATATACTGACATTGTTTTCTAGAGTGTCTACATGTGGCTTCTTTAGCATGGCAGTCTCAGGGTTATTGAAATTCTTACAGTGTAACAGGCTTCCCTCAGAGTTATTATCCTAAAAGAACCAGGTGGAAGTTGCATGGTTTTTTTATGACCTAATATCAAAAGTAATATAGTGTCACTTCTGTCACATTGTAATTGTTGAAGCAGTCACAAGGCTACCTTGATTTAAAGAGATGGAAAACAGACTTCAAATCTCAATGGGAGGAGTTTCAATGAATTCGTGGCCATTAAAAAAAGTGTATAGTACTCAAAGGATAAATAACACTGAGGAAGCACTCTTTATTTAGTCCTGGAGAGGACTGTGTATACTGCCAAAGACTCCTTTTTCCCATCCAGCACTAGGCCTACACAAGAAGCCAAGCTCAGCAGGATGCTAAGGATGCTCTTTAGTGCTTCTCTCCATGGTTCACACCATATTCTTCTTCACTAGATTTTAGAACCTAGGCTGACAGGAGGAAATTAGTGAGGGCACAGGGAAAAGTGTTATCTCTTTCCCCTCTCTCTCATCACCCTTCATTTTTTATAAGACCTAAATGGACTAAGTCATCCACTTTATGTCTCCTTTCCCCTGAGCTATACCTTGGCCCTGTATAAATTTTGAAGAGCTGGGGAATGCTCTCTTACTGCACAAACCCACTGGGATCAGAAGGAATAAAAAGAGCAAACTATGCAGGAAAGAAGGGCTCCAAGAGAGCCAAAAGAAAGCTAGGGTTTGTTTGCCTTAGGCCAGTTCTATTTATGTTTCATGTAATCCACCCTAGGAGGGTGGTCTAATTGTATGACTCTGTGGACTGCCGAACTCCATTTTATTCTGGTTCTACACCAGAACCCTTATGCTAAGCGGGAGGAGGGAATTCCAGTCCCCTGTGCTCCTTTCTCCCAAGGGTTACAGTGTGTGTCATTTACTATTATTGATCACCTACTCTGTGCCAGTCACTGTGCCACTTTACACTCATTATCCCATTTAAGCCTCACAATAACCCTATGAGGTATATAACATTATCCTTGAGTCACAGGTGAGAAACCCAAAGGCTCAGTGAATTAAAATAACTTGTTTTGGCTCACAGTATTAGTGTAAACCAGAACTTATATTGGAACCAAGGCAATCTGATCCCAAAGCCTGCAAACGGCAATTTACCTGTGTTTTTCACAGTTGAGCAAGAAGGACAATAGCAGTTATCCAAAAGCTGTAAGAACAATATATTTACAGTCAACAAGACTATTGGTTAAATCTATGCATAATTAACCAATTATATTAATAACCAATATCAATAAGAGATGATGTTTAAGAGAGGCTGAGTAATAATAATAATGATATCTAACATTTACCAAATTTTACCATGTGCCAGGAACTAATGAAACATATTAGCTACAATAATTTTTTTTTATTTATAACATCCTGGGTGGTAGGTACTATCATTGCAACATTTAAAATCGAGTAAAATGAGGTACAGAGAAGATAACTTGCCCTAAGTCAAACATAAGTAATTGACACAGCAGTTAATACAGACAAGCCTGATATAAAAGTCCATGTTCTTAACTATTATGCAACACTGCCTCTCTTCATAGTATCTGCCTATGAAAGTTGAAATCACAGGTGTTATTAATCTTTCTTGGAAGGTACAGATATGTAGCCTACTGTAGAGGTATGGTGCTTTAAACATGTAAGGGTTATTTTAGTTAAGGTCTTGTATCACTCCTGAAGAGAGGTTTCTTTGACTATTCAGTTCATCTTACTCCAGGAGCTTTAAGAATGTATGAATCATTGGCAAATATATTTTCCCATACGGTTGGTTCCCTTTTCATTTTGCTGATGTTTTCTATAGCCATGCAGAAGCTTTTTATTTTGAGGAACTCCCATTTTTTCATTCTTTCTTTTATGTCCCTTGCTCTAGGGGACCTATCAGTGAAAATATTGCTGCGTGTAGTACACTGTTGGTGGGAATGCAGACTGATGCAGCCACTGTGGAAAACAGTACAGAATTTCCTCAAAAAACTAGAAATGGAACTGCCTTTTGACCCAGCAATTCCACTGCTGGGATTATATCCTAAGAACTGTGAAACACCAATTTAAAAGGACCTATGCACCCCTATGTTCGTAGCAGCACAATTTACAATAGCCAAGAATTGGAAGCAACCTAAGTGTCCAACAGTAAATGAGTGGATCAAAAACTGTGGTATGTTCACACAATGCAATACTATGCAGCCGAAAAGAAGAAGGAGCTAACACCCTTCTCAACAGCATAGATGGATCTGGAGAGCATTATGCTAAGTGAAATAAGCCAGGCAGTGTAAGACAAATACCATATGACCTCACCTGTAAGTGGAACCTAATCAACAAAACAAACAAGTAAGCAAAATAGAACCAGTGATATTGAAATAAAGAACACACTGACAGTAACCAGAGGGGATGGGGAAGGAGGATAACAGGGGAAAGAAGGGGAAGGGTCATCAAGGAACATGTATAAAGGACCCATGGACAAAGCTAAAGGGGGAAGGATTGAGGGTGGGAGGTGGAGGTGGGTGGGTCAGGGGAGAGTGGTGGGGGGAAAATGGAAACAACTGCACTTGAACAACAATGAATAAAAAGAGTGTATAAATCAGGATGCCAAATGAAAACAAATCATTTTCTTTCTGCTCAAATCTCTTAGGCATTATTAGTGCATGAGGCTGTGTGATAAGCATTTTGGGAAACACAATAATGAAATTAGACATTGATAGTTCCCTAAAAGTTCATGGTTCTGGGTAAATCACTATATATGACCTCATCTTATTACTTCTTGTATCTTTGCATCACTACGTTTTTTTTTTTTCTAGAAAGATTGTATCTTTATATCTTATCCCTTAATCCTGGAGTTCTTTGGTAGTCATCAGAGTTGTTCCACCACTTCTCTAGGTATGGTTCCACACATAGAGACCATTCTCCGCCCAGCATTCCTGGGGAGTGCCAAGCAACTCATTAGAGAAGTAAGGGAAAACGCAATGTGGCTGCAGTTTGGCTTTTCTTTCATGTGGTCCTTTCAGCAACTGTTGAGCCACTGGCCTACCACATCAAGTAGAAATACTTCCCTCTGATTTTCTAAGACTTCTATCTATATCTGGCCTCATCTAATCCACCAACACCATTTCTCCCTGCTCCTATGTAAAGATATTCCATCAGCCAGATTGGTCCTCATCCCCCAAAATAACATCATGCTTATTCCTACCTCCTCATGTTCGTTCACTCAGCTCTCCCTTGCTCTTGCTACCACTAGTGTTTGTACCAGCCAGACCAACACTTAATGGCATTCTTGTAACAGGCACCTATCATTTAATGTATCAGCTTTGACTTCTCATCTGTATTGTTGTGATATTGTAACTTATAACAAATATATACAGTCATACACTGCACAATGATGTTTTGGTCAATGACAGATCACATATACAATGGTGGTCCCATAAAATTATAATGGATTATATGCAACAAGTTTGTTTGCAATGTTGAAAGAAAAGGCAGGACCTGTCTACTGTGTTGAATTTACTGTTAGTTTTTTTGTAGCTTAAATAGATGAGGATAGTCAACATACTGTCCACCCACTCTGCACCTGCCTGTGGCTGGTGCCTGGAGTTGGCATGGAAGTGGCAGGAGCAGGATGGGGAGGAGTGGAGCTTGAGCTCCCTTCCCATCTTCCCATACAAGCCCCTGCACATGCACATGCATATACACTTGGCACAAAAACTCCCCTCTCTTCCCTCCATTTCTCTTTATCTCTCTTCCCAGTCCCTTTACTCCCTGCCATCCCCACTCTGACTCTCTCTCTCCTTCCCTTCTCCTTTTTGTAATTTTTCACCTAAAGCTTTATTTCTCTGGGTCTCTTTAGATTTTTGCTCTACTTTTGTCTCCCTTTCTCTTTCTTCTCTCTCTCCCTTCTTCCCTCTTCCCACTTGTACTGTCCCTCAGGTGTCATATCTCTTCACAGCCCTCCTCCTACACCCTCAAATTGTGTGCAGATACATACTTTATTTTTATACCATATTTTTACTGTAAGTATTCTATGTTTAGATACACAAATAATTATCTTGTGTTAAAATTTTAATTTTTAGCAAGTTCTATGGACTGAATTGTGTACCCTCAAAATTCATATGTTAAAGCTTTAACTACCAATATGACTATATTTGGAGATAAAGCTCTTGTGAGGAAATGAAAGTTAATAGAGGTCATGAAATCACAAGGATGGGGTAGTAATGCAATAGGATTTGTAGCCTTATAAGAGGAAAAGGAGAGAGATAATCTCTCTTTTTCCATGCACATGCACTAATAAAAGGCCATGCGAGCACACAGCAAGAAAGTACCAATCTATAAACCAACAAGAGAGGTCTTATTGGAATCTTATATTAATCCTGAACTACAAAACTCCATAATTGTGTGAAAACAAATATCTATTGTTTAAACCACCTATCTACAGTATTTTTTTTTATGGCAGACCAAGTGGACTAATACAGGAAGTTTCTTAGAATATTCTAATGCAGCCAGAGTGGACCTACCACCATTCATCTTTTTATACAAAAAAAGCTTTCATTCATCTTTCAAGATTTAGCTTAGGAGTAATCTTTCATGGAATACTCCTCCCTGTCAACTCAGGCACTATCTTGGACTAGGACTGCATTTACCATAGGTCTTGTTCACAATCTTTCTGTATCCTCTTGCCATGGACTATGCCTTAGACCTGTACATTATAGAATAGCTTATAAGCAGAGGCTTAGGAACAGCAAACTGTGTAGAAATGATAGTAACAATTAGGGGACTTCTCTGCACTGCATTTTGTAAAAATACATATTCAGAAAAAGTCAAGTCTCCTTATTAAAGAGGGTTACCCTTGGCATTTGTGCTTAAATATCACTAATCTTTTCCTGTCTTTGTATCCACCTTGCTTCTTCCCTGTCTCTCCTAAAAAAATTATTCTGCATCCCATCACCACAGAGTGTGATCAATTTTGGGTAGTGGTGATGAGAGTGACTAATTTTTTATTGGTTCTGTCTATAAAAACACACAGAAACAAATAAATCAAGTTGTATTTCTTTCCTTGTATCCTCAATTAAGCATACTTTTGATTTATGATCTTTCACCTCTGCAGTCCTATGGTCTTTGTGTGAAATAACATTGGCTGTTGCACTGAAGGAATGAAAGAGGTTAGGTCAATGATAACATAAATCAGGTGGAGGAGGAAGGAGTAGATGTATGTGTTCCTATTCTTCTCAGTAAGTACTATTAAAAACCCTGGTAATTATATATAAAATAAACATGCTAAAATTCTAAAAGGTGGAGGAAAGAAGGCAGATAGGCTAGAGACTTCAGGATGCAAAGAATGACACACTGGTGAGTTCTCTTTTTATCTCATATTTCCCAGACTTGAAGTTGAAGAAACCAGCAACCCAGAAACACCAGTGGGTATAGAAGAATGCCCAACAAATGTCTGCGCTCTCTAAGCAAATATCCAGGAAAGGGACAGCTTAGCAAGATAGAAAACATGCATAAAATAATGTTTAAATTCAAGTCAAACAACACTGAAGAAGCCACGACTACATCCCCACACAAACCAGCAAAGGCCAAGAGAAGAGTAGAGACTTTAAGCTTTGAAAAGGTTTGATGAGCATCCTCAGCAGAACTGGTCAAAGCAGAGAACTGAGTCTTTCATCCACACCAGGCAGTAATGAGCTCCTACTGCAATATGATTTGAAGGAGACCACCAGAAGATTTTACATTTCCATGCTTATGCAGTGCTAACAATGTTTCTCTCATAGTCTCTACAAGAGTGGTGACAAATTAGACCCAGTGGAAGGTAACAAAATCACCTCTTTTTTTCTCTGAAAAGTTTGCATATTTATTTATAGATATTTAAACAAGTAATCTAAGAACTAGAGACGCTTGAGGAGAGACTGGGGACAGAGGCTTTGGGGAGAGAACTGAGAGAGCAGCCGCTGGGATCCGGATGTTGAATCATCCCCCATAAGGCAGCAGCCAAGGAGCCCATACAAACCACTCTCATCTGAGCAGCAGCACCCTGAGGGGAAACATTAGCCCCAAACACAGGAAGGATTCTGCTCTGCCCTAGAGTGGTTAAGCAGGACAGCTGAGCACAGAGTGACTAGATTAACAACTGAAGGAGACAGCCACACCCAGCAGATACCAGGAAGTTTCCAACAGACTGCCTAAGGTAAGACAGGGTCAACATCTGACATCACCAGCAGTGGATCCAGAAAGAAAAAAACAGTGATAAATACTAGAGGCTACTGAGACGAAATCCACTGTGGTCTTCTTGATTTGCTATAGTTTCTTTACTATATAGCTTTGTTATATTCATTTCTTGTCCATCCAGTTGGTGCATATTAAGTCACTAGATTTTATACTATAGTTTATTTCTCTCCTGTCTTATAATACTCTTAATCTCTTTACACCACAATTAATACTGGTTTATTAGCTGTTGATAGTGGGTTTGCAAGGGGGAGTCATTTTTGCAGACCTGTGTTTCTTTCCTAGGTTTTGTGGTTTTGCTCTGGCAGCCAAGTAATGGGAAGACAAAGAAACAACCCCCAATTGAAAGGAAAGGAGGAAGCCTCAGAAAGACAACCAAATGAAATAAAATGCAAATAAACTGTCAGATATTGAGTTCAAAACAATGGTTATAAGGAAGCTCCTGGAAATTCCATTGCTGGAATTATACCCTAAGAATCTTGAAACACCTGTTCAAAAGAACCTATGCACCCCAATGTTCATAGCAGCACAATTTACAATAGCCCAGTGTTGGAAGCAACCTACGTGCCCAACAGTAAATGAGTGGATCAAAAAGCTGTGGTACATTTACACAATGGAATACTATGCAGCAGAAAGGAAGAAAGAGCTACTACCCTTTGCAATAGCATGGATGGAACTG